>JBAJNP010005268.1:0-29712 GCA_036877545.1 Yasuhikotakia modesta
TTTCCCCCATTCACCCCCATGTGCGCACACACACACACTCACACATAGTCTCTCACACAGACACACACACACACAGACGGCTTTGATGGTTTGATTCTGCGGCAGCTGGTCTCTGCTCAGTCTCACACACACATCTGATGATTTGCTCATTTGTAGAGAAAGCGTTCGTGACTGGAGGGTGTGAGAGTGTGTTGACATTTTCTCTCTCTTGTGTGTATTTCTCTCTCTTTCACCTCTCTGTTTGCGTGTCACGCTCTCGTTTTCCTCCCCTTCTGACTTTGATTTTGTCCTCACGTTTCCTTTCGCTCAATTTCTTTGCTTGAGTCACTGTTTACATAGAAACGCGTTACTGTAATCGCTGAGTTGCGCTGCGTTGCGGCCGATTTCATAGGGTCGATTTTACATCAGTGAATATTTAGCCACAGAATTAGGTCAGCGCATGTTGTGTCACCTGCATGTCTGTAAATGCGTGACTTTTTGCACATCGTTTTTAACCAAAACAAGAACAAACATTTTGTTACAACATAGATGGAAGGATTGTATAAATGTTGTGTGAAGAAAGATGTTTTACTAAAACACATCTGATTTTATATAGTTATCAGTTACAGTGACTGCAAAACGCACATATACATTAACGGTACAGAATCACAGGCAAATATTTAATAGAAATATTTTAGTTTTATTAAAATTATTATTGTTATTGAGTTATTGTTGTCAGTTATGGTGTTCTTGCAACGATTTTTTCTTCACTGAAAGAGGAAGTCGTAAACAGCATCACTAGCATCAACAAGTTGGACTGTTTACAGAGATGGTTCCTCAAACGCTTCCTGTCTGTGATTGGTTGGACAAGCGAATAACCCCGTCCCAAACAATGCCATTGGTTCAGCCAGTCTGGTCAGGCTGGGATTCTCAAACAGACAAATGTTTTCATAATGCATAGTATTGTTTGCATTTTTCAAGGAAATTTGCTACAACTGGTTATAGTCTCTTCAGGTTAAAATATCACTTCATGATTTTGTGAAGAAGCTGAAATTTGCTGTGAAGTTTTCTGTGTTTCTGCCGTTATTGTGTACTTAGAAAATCTCGGTGATGTCCTAACTCGGAAGCGCTGTGCACTGACTTTTGCTCTGTGGTTTTGGCTGAAACAAGATCAACCAGGCAGAGGAAGTGAGAGGCGGGGCTTGCATAGATTGTTGTCTCAGGAAGCTTTTCCATTGGTTAACCACAGCCCCTCCCACCTTAACATTCGCAAATTGCTAAAGCACTTATTGGGAAACCCATGACGTTTAGATCTGAGATTTTAGCACAATATCTGTTTTAGACACTCTCACGAATGTTAGCAAACACAAACACGCTCGCTTGTGCTCACTGACTCAGAAGAGAAGATCCGAAATGAGAGCAAAAAGTTGTGGTCCAATTCTGTCACGCAAGAAAATCCACCGTCGACACAATTCACATTGATCTGTGCTCACAGAACACGAGTATTTGTGCATACAGACAGACGCACAAATAAATAACAACAAACATTTAAACTGAATTGAAGATGTGTTTAGATCAACAGATTTAAAGGTAGCTAGACTAATGAACAGATTTTTTTCAGAACTGTTATTTTGCTGTAAAAAGAGCAATTTTGATTAAAACCAGTTTCTGATCTTGACAGGATGGTCTAAATCTGTAAAAACATTAAAGATAAATACTGAGCCTAATTAAAAAAATACACAATTTGTTTTAAACAAATCAACTAACATTAAAGTCTTATTAAATGTTATTTTAGAGATCTACACAATTTTTAATCAGGTAAAACCAAGAATGATAGAGTCGTGTCAATGTCAACCACAACACACGTCTGTCTACAGCTTGTGCGTGTTTGTCTGTGTTTACCTTGTTCCATAAGCTTTGTTTGAACCATAAGCGCCGCTTAAATTCGACATCCTCACACGCAATGAAGACCACCACTAGTTGCTATGGCGACAGACCAACGCTTTTCAGGTAGTACCGTATGATTCCTGGAACAACCTTTTCTAGTGAAAAGGTCTGTTTATTGGTAAGTCAAAGGCGCTGTTTGTTCAGGTTAAATTTAATTACATTTGATGCTCAGAAAACCAAATAACAAACTCATCAATCGTGTGCAAATAGCAGACATTGTTAGCGACTGTAAGCTGTTCGTTTTCAGTGTTGGATGGACTGTTTTTGCTGTAGGCCCCTGTTGAAATAAACAATGCTAGCTAGCGTGTATTGCGTTCGGATGCTGGTTTGCTAGCAAGTTCTTAGCGGACTAAATAAGCAAAACGTTCATGGTCAACTATGGTCATGTTTTGCTAGGCAGGATTATGTTGGTCTACTGGTACTAACCAGCATTAAACCAGCTATGAAGACCTGCTGCTTTACATGGGCATCTGTTTAGAGGAATATTTCATGTACTTTAGTTTTGTTAACATTCTTCTTTTTAACATTTTTAGATCAGGCAGCTACGTGGGCAGCCCTCCAAGTTACAGAATTCAGGCGGTGGGGTTTATCAGGACCTGTGCTTGGCCAGCCCGGCATCTGCAGAAGGTGACTATCCCAGTTCAGATGAGGACGCTCTTCATGGCCTGCCGGTGTCCGCCCTGTATCCACACCCCTCTTCACCCTGTCTGGATAGCCAGGGGAGTACGGACAGCGATGGTGAGGAACGAACCCACCACCAAAATCTCTCTCACGACCCCCTTCCCAGCCAGGAGCAGCTATACCCAGGCATGGTTTATGCTGAAGGCCTGGAGAATTGAGGTTTCTTGAAGGTCTTTGTGGATACAAGAACGTTCTAGAACTCAGAAACAGACTGTGAAGAACACATGTGTAGCGTGAGGTGGAGAGACACATTCACCTGAATACTGTCAGAGGTTCAGCAGGAAACCTACACAGCGGTACGCTCTCATTGTGCACGACACCCTCACTCATCTGTTTCCCTCTCATCTTCTGTTTTCACTACATGAATCGCCCCACGACTGAATCTGGAGTTTCCTGTGATATACTTTAACACATGCACATGTATGCAGGGTCCAAACTTAACTGTCCACCAATGGCTGATGAATTTGGAATTTGTCGGCCCGTAAATCTTTATTAACCATAAATAAACCTTTTGCTTCATTCTTTGTATTATAAAGGCTGTTTTTAGCTTGTATACTGGAGACAAGCCAAACAGGTTGGTTATAATAAATCTGTCAAAATGCACCACCATAAAATTATGATTTTGTTTATCATGTTTTATGTTAATGGTGGGGTTAATAGTTAATGACGTATTTGTGCCCTAATGGTGTTTAGCGACCTAAACGATAGATAAACTTCTGATTATACATTTTCGGTTGAGGAAAAGTTGTTAAAAGTCTTGACTGATACTTTCTGTTGTTTATTAGATTTTTTTTGCTTGCCACATACATTAGCAGGGGTCAGTCAAACTATTACTCTTGCAATTTAATTTAATCTTTTTTACTTTAAAAAACTTTATAAAGTTACCAGCCAGCTAATTTTAGTCTGTTTTTGCTTGCGTTTGTGAGTGTTAATGTTGGACCCTGCATAAGCGTGTAAACATGACGTCACACTCTGACTTCTCACAGTGCAGGAGAGTTCGTTTTTTTATTTGGTTATTTTCAGTTTTATTGTTTTAAAACAAAAGATCTGAAAACATTGTGGCCTTGAAACTACCTCTTATTTAACCAAACACTCCATCTCTGTGAGTGTAGAAACTTCACCGGTAACACAGACGAGCTGCCGGAGGAGAGAGAGCAGCTACAGCATCATGGGACTGTGGTCGTCCGTGTCTGTGTGTCTTATGTCTTCAGAGGCCCCTTATCAGAGACCCTCACAGCCTTTCTCTTGTTTCTTATTTGCACTTTTTTGTTTCGTTTTCAAACCTGACAGACACAACAATCACTTTAATGAGAGGTGACGCTGAAAAGTGAGAAAAGATGTGAAGAAATCTGAGCGATATTAAGACTCTGTTATTATGAAATTTAACGGGATGTTAATAAGAACTTACATATATATACACAGACTATTACAGAAGCTCATTCATGTATGTGTGTGTTTTATACAAAGCAAATGTTCGATGGCAAACTTTGCAGAAGAAATCTTACATGTCAACATTGCCAAATGTTAGTTTTTTAGTTTATTTATGTTTATTTTTTATGTTTGTAACAAAATGTACATGAACTTCATGCAGACAGAGGCCAAAATATTTGTTTTATTTATCATTCTTGTGCCAATCCTATCGAAACAGTGCAAAGCTGAAACTACAGGGTCTCTAGAAAAGAGAGAAGTTTAAGAAAAAGGGTAATGAAAAGAAAACAACTGCTGCTATGACATATCTAGCTAGTTAGTTAGTTACTTTAGATTCTATATGGTCTGTATGTCCAGTATATACTGTGAAGTTAGTAGTAACTTGTCCCTCACCAGTAACAAGTTGCTGGAATCTTCCAGTAACTATTTGATATGAATTTGCACAATTCAGTTTTGTTCAAACATACTAAGACGGTTTCTGGTTCTGGTCGTTTCTGGGTTTCGGCTGCTTTCACAGCGTTCAGACAAAAATGTCACCATGGTGCTTGTTAATGATTTCTGATAGTTGTTGCTCTTGGTTACCAGTGTTGTCATGCTTTATATCCAGCTTTGAGTGCAGCTGTGTGGATTTGACTGAACGAAAGGTTTACAAACAAACAAATATAACTATTTAAAAATCTAAATAATAGTTGTTACATGCACTCAGCGTAATATCACAGTTTGTTTACTGATACTTCATAATTGCTTTTTAAACAGTTTTGGCCATTTCTAGTCTCTGTAAGGTCACCAACTGCCTCATTTTGCTAAAGCTCTCGATCACTGCTGACATGAACGTGTTACACAACTGCAGGCCGTATCCATCTCTGATCATCTTACCAGCGCTTGCTAACCCTTAAAGTAATCGGGGGTCACTGCTAGTTTATGGCAGTGTTGTGTTGACTCAGCCTGCAGAACCCATCTTACTGATTCTGATCATATCTGTGTGAAAACGTTACAGTTCTGTACAGTAAAGCTTACAGTAAAATGTTTTGTAAAATTCAGACTAAATGAAACATCTGTAGTGTGATACACTGACATGATACCTGTTAGCCAATCAGACTCAAACGTACAGATTTACAATTGTTTTCTTCAGAATGTAAACGTTTCACAGCATGAACAGTAAAGGAAGTTGCTTTGCACCCTATTTATTTTGCAACTTCTCTGAAAGAAGAGCGACTTCTGAGGGTCTCTGTTATCAAAGCTTTTTTTGCCTGTAGTGGTTAAAGCAGTTTCACCTCAATTCCACCGATAAATCGGATGCTAGTTCACTAGTGTTGTGAATTTCTGAACCGCTTTGAATCTTTACACTTCATATGTCAATTTTTGAGTCCAGTTGTTGTTTAATCGACGTTGTTCTCATGCACAACAGTATTTCAGATTGTTCAGGAAACTGTGCTCATAATTTCATCACATGCAACGGTTTTGTGGTGTTTTAAAATTCTCAAGAAAACTGGCTAATAGGAACTCAGAGATGCCTGTTTAAAACCCGATTGGGAGTTTGGTCATTAATTAAAAATGTAAAACTATTGTTTTTAGATGAGCTATTATTGAAAAAGTGCTTCACAAAAGCTTTGTGGAGTTGGTTCATTTGAAAAATGCAAACTGCATTCTGTCATGCAGTGAACTCCACTTAAACTTTATGACGATTGAAATATTCTCTAATCATAAAGCAAATGATCTTGTGCTGTTACAAGTCAGATCACAGTTTTGTTTTCCAGCCCATTTAATTGTTGCGTATCTCAGAAATGCTGTCAGTGTTAAATTAATGACTAAATACTTTTAATCTTCTTTCAGAGTTTAATATTTTTGTCTTCCACTTTTGTGTTTCATTTCGATTGTCATGGCTGGGTTTCATTGAAGATGTGAATTTACCCGAGTGCCATTGAAAATGTTCAACATACAAATACATACACAGATGTGTGAATTTGACCCTTTCCTGTAAGGAAGAAAATGAGTGTTTAAAATAGCATTTTCTCATACTGCATTCTTACTCTGTACTGTATCAGGATATTATCAGTATTAAACATTAAATTATTACAACAGATGTTTTCCTGGTGAAAGTTTTTGGGAAGAATTGGGGAGACTGTTAAATTCTGCAGGCATGTAATAAATGTCACTTATACATGCGTGTGCACACTACGGTAAACACTGTAAACACATGGTAAACTAAATAACCGTGTAGTGTGACAGTGTGCTATTTTTAACAAACACTTCTGTTTTTTTTAAGTCAAAATGCCAAACCCAAGACAAACATCAACTATAGCCGTACAGAACTAATGCCTAGTTTAAGTTGGACTGACTTAAACTAGTCATAACCATCTCCTGTCTAGTGCCCAACCCCTTCCTTACTAAACTAATGTCCCATGGCCCCCCTTAAAGCAGTCAGACCACATAAACTCAGTTAAGTGTGATGCTACTTAAGATAACAGTGTATAAATGGCGACGTTATCAAATGATGATCTGTGTTCTGTATTTGATTATTAAAAATGTATTTAATAAACATTCATGCTATGCATTCTCTAAGGTCAGACTTTGGTGTGGTGTAGGTATTTGTTTGCTTTGAAACGTTGCAGTGTCCAACACCCTTCTTAACACTTTTCTACACGTTTTTTTTCACATCTGGTTAAACCAATCGCTGACTGTAGCTGCAAGTAACAGCTTTTACACGAGTGAGACTACAGAGCATCTTCTTCTTTGTCCTCAAGCCTCGGGAACTTCAGTGACATGTTTTTGTTGGACTTTGCGAACAACGTCAGTAAAATGTTATAACACCTCGTACAACCACACAGTTCCTCAGCCTTTCTCCAGAACCATCATCTCTCTCCATCAGTCTGGAGACCATCTGCCCTCAGCAGCAGATCTGATATGTAAGTCTATAATCACTTACAACATTTTCATATTGTTAGACTTTCAGGGTTGTAGGTTTGCTTTGACATTTTGCTTTGAACACAACCTCTTTATTTTATACAGATGCACAGTTAAATGCGCATGTGAATGTAATAGTTCAGCTTAATTCTCAGACTTGTATGGCTGTTTTCTCTGCAGTAAGCAGCAGTTACGGGTTGTATCCGTCCGGGTTTGTAGAGGCACAACGCGCGGCGGAAACTGACGCGTCTGCGGTCGGCCGGTGCTGAGCGCGCGTCGCCTCGCGCAGTTTCAGTTTTGCGCTGCGAGGACGCGTCTGTCTTCAGTGATTTATTACTGTAAAGAGACACGGGCAATAACTGCGCTTATTTCTGCCATAAAGCAACTGAAGCCATAAGACCAGGTTTAGTTTTACAGTAAACTGTTTGCTGGCTCGTGACGCAGCGGTAAGTCCTCATCCCTTTATTTACATTAGACAAGATAATGTGTGTATTAAACAAAAACAACTAGATAAAACGCTTTAATAACAATAAACTATCTATCTGATACATCTATCTACACTTTAGATGTATTAGCACTTTTACTAACATCTAACTCAGTTATTTGAGTGGTGGCCATTCATTTTATTCATTTAGTGGCTCTGAACAGCATCTGTGCTTGAATTTTAGCACCTGTTTCATTATTTTTCATGCATTTTTCTCTCTTTTTTTATGCAAAAATCACAGCAAACACAGAAAGGAAATGATTTTAAAAATCTGGCCCTAGTGGGCAAATACTCAACAATAAATGTTTGATTTAAATACTTAGTTTGGTTATTATTGCACAAACAACAGCAAACAGTTTCCATACTTTCATAATATATATAATGCTGAGATTTACCAAGATCCTCCTATTATTCAGTCTGGAAATGTATCATGTTTCATTTAAAGTGTTTTTTTCCCTTCACTTCAGCATTGCACGACAATCTTCCTGGTTCTAGACTTTGGTTCTAGAGTCTCTGTCCATTATGCCTCGTTCGTTCCTAGTGAAAACCAGCCGGAAGGGGGGTCTCCGTTCCTTTCTTCCCATAGCTGATGTTCCCTACCTGGGCCTGGTTGGTTGGTCCGTCCCCCTAAAGGTTTCCACGCTGCCAGGAGAACCAGAGCAGGAGGTGGAACCTCGTCCTCCCCTCATGCAGAACAGCTCACACAAGAACCCTGACGGCTGGACAGCAGGTCAATAAATGCTGCATGAGAGTTTAAGTTCATTTTGAGGAATCACTTTTTTTTATTCCTTCTTTCTCCACTTTTCTCCACAGATCCATCAGATTTCCAGTTCGCTTCCTCTCTCTCTTCAGTCTCCTGGTTGCCTGTAGAAAACAAGCAGAAACTCGGGGATTGTTCTCTGATAAATCCTCTCACAGACCTGAAGACTGAGAAACACTGCAGCTTATGTGACAAGGTAAAACTGATCCTGAGTCCGTCAGATTTACACATTTATGTAACACAGTAAATATAACACATCATGTCTAACGCTTTTAGATTGTAAGAATGTTTCCTTTAAAAAACAATTAAAATGTTGTTTTAAAAGATAAAGGAACATTTAGTTTTGTAGACATTGTAATAACATTATTGTTTGGTTACAGAAACTATTCTGTAACGTTTTATAAAGCACATGTACATTTTATTAATGTTTTGCAAATGTTCCCTGTTAGCAAATGTTTTTAAAAGCATATAATATAACTATAATAATCACACAGTACTTGGTTTAGACCCTCCAGCTAATAAAACAGGTGCATTTTTCAGCTTTTGCTTACAGTGATGGGTTAAAACACTGAGTTTATCTGAACAGCTCTTTCATTTCATATGTAGGTTTTCCCATCTCTTGCCCGTCTGGAGTCTCACGTGTACAGACTACACGGCGGTCATCACAGACGCCCTGTGCCGTTTCGTGACGGTACAGACACCGTCTTATCCTGCAGAGTAAAGGTGCTGCGACACAAACACTGAGATTTAACTACGTGTCACGCCAAAAAAAAGCTAAATATCTCCCTCTGGTGGCTGTTACACTGTCTCTCAAGCTGTTAATACAGCATAAAGTATCTGTATTGGTCTGTTATGAGAAAGAAACAATGCAAAACTAAGTATTGCGTTTGCATTTTATCATCAAACGTTTACAAGTAAATAAAAACACAATTGCACGTATTTTAACGTAATATTTTAAGTCTCATGTGTGCTTCAGTCGAACAAAAGTTGATAAAGCATGCATCTTACTTCTGCATGCTAGCTTTTAAAACTACAAACTAAGTTCAGTGGTTCTGGTTGTCATGGCGTGATTTATTCCCGAAGGAACGAGCGTTTGAATGCAAGGAATGCGGGAAGATCTTCAAACGCTCGTCCACGCTCTCCACTCACCTGCTCATCCACTCGGACACGCGCCCGTATCCCTGCCAGTACTGCGGCAAGAGATTCCACCAGAAGTCCGACATGAAGAAACACACGTTCATACACACGGGTGAGTTTTTGCATCCCAGGTTTACGCGTGGAGAAAACATCTGTGTTCATTTAAAGCACCAATTTGGAGATGAACAAAAAACAGACAAACATTGTTTATGTTTTTGTGCATTGCGTGGATGTATTAAGGTTTGTTTTGTTTAGGAGAGAAGCCACATGTCTGTAAAGTGTGTGGCAAGGCGTTCAGTCAGAGCTCCAACCTCATCACACACAGCAGAAAACACTACAAACCTCCCGGCTGAACCTGGAGCCGGACGCTTGACCAGCGCTGTGAATGTACGAACTTCAGGAGTCACGCGTCATACGTGTACAGCAGCAATGAAAACAACTGAGATCACTTTTGGAGAAATATTGTGTATGATACCGTGATGCAGTAAATGTCACACCGTGTTAGTGGGCAGATTTGTTTAATAAAGACGTGAACTCATGAATATGCATTTAGCTTTCATTACAAATAAAACCCAATGTCTGACCCAAAACTGACCCATATTTATGCTAAACATCTGAACATTTACACATTTTGTACATTTAATTTTTCAGTTGTTTCAACAGGGCTCCTTATTTAAAGGTCCAAAATGGTTTAAATGCAGCTTCTAATAAGCTTCTCAACAAATAAGTCTTGTGTTATGAAACAGTTCTCACTTTCAGAGGAAAAAACCTAGTTGTTTTGTTCTTTCTTCCTTAAAATGATAGTTTTACTAGACAAGACCTGCATCATTTTGGACCCTCAAAAACAATGAACCCTGTTGAATTGCATTAGACAAGTTTTCCTCAAGAACCTCATTTTCTTTTCAACTGAAGACAAATGCAATGCAAACATGACAGATCAACAAGTACAGTTTACAAAACATTTATTGTATCACATGTGGTTTAAATCTAGAGCAACAAACTTACAGCCACTTAAAGGATTCAAAAACAGAGTTTCAGACTATTTCAGAACATCTATTCATAAATGCTGTACATAAACAGAGATTACAGTCAACCACATTATTTGCCAGTATCAGTAACTGGAGGTCTGTAGAAATATGACCCAGGGTGTGAAATCTTCCAGGGCTGTTGTCCTTCCTCTTGGGACGTGGGCCTCATGTATGAAGACCTTAAAACATCCTTTATTTGACTTCCCTGGCTGTAAGACTGGTGCTGTGGCTGTGTGTCATTCTGAGGTCTCTGATGGTTTGATTCACTTTGTCTTACAAGGTGGGAAAATGGATTCTGAATGTACCTGAACGAGGGGCCCTGACTGTACGGGAGCTGTGTAGCTTGGGCATGTTCCCTTACAGTAGAAAACTGGGGGAGTGGTGAGGATTTTGCAGTTGGGGGGACAGACTCCATCTGCAGACTAGCTGGAGCTAAAGACCGTGGTTGGAAAAATCCCTTATATGGAAAAGAACCAGTATGTTCTGGAGAAACATTAACTGAAAGTACCTCAGGTCTTTGCGAGTATGGGAATCTTGACTGTTGACTCTGCTGGTACAGCGAATGACTTGAGATTTCAGTACCAGAGGAATGCTCACTAAACCGCCGTCTCGGATCCACATATTGGTCCCCACCAGCCTGATACTGGCCATACCAAGGTGCATAACTGGAATACAAACCTCCTGACTCTTGTGAAGAAAATTTTACAGGAAGAAGAGTGGTTGATCCAGGCTGTTGGACAAGCCCACTGGGCTTTTGGCTGTGTTGTGGCTGGAGGGGCCTTGTAGCTGGAAAAGCACCATAAGAGGGAAACGGTTTTGTTTGGGGCGGCAGCTTCAAAGCCATAAGATGAGAAGCAGGGGAGGTTGTAGAGGTATCAGGCTGAGCAAGCTGTAGGGCTGGTTGCTGATTGTTACACAAGCATAAAAAATACCCAGGGGGAAGATTCTGTGATAATTTAGAGAAAACATTGTTTACTTGATGCTGATGAGGGCCAAAAACATTACTGTGCTGGGCCGACTCTGAAGGCAGATATTGTACAGTACCTGGGACTAGTGAACTTGAATGTTGATACTCGTGAACAGAAGGGTCGGTGTGAGGCGTTGAAGGAGGCTTTGAGAACATGTATGGATACTGCATATAGGGGTAGAGTTGAGAATTTGGAGCTTTAGTGACAGGAGCGCCGAGTTCCTGTTGGAACGTTTCAGGATTAAAACGATGGGGCTGCCAGTTCTGAACACCGAGTGCCAATTCTTGCTGCTCTTGCTCATTTTCAGAGCTGGAGGGAGTTGAAGTTGAGGTGGGAGCGGAGGTCGAAGACACGGGTGTACTTGTAACATGACTTCCGAGAGGCTCTGGCGTCTTCTGTGTTGGTCCAGGGAGTGAAAATGGGAAGTTCACTGCCAGATTAAAAGCACCAGGTAAAAGTGATGGAAGAGATGGCATTTTAGTCCAAGAGCTTCTTGGTTGTAAAGAGGGAGGTTTAACGGTGCTCCTGTCGTGTTCCTCCAGTCTTTGGGTTCCAACCTGGCTGGTTACAGCTGGGGGCCTGTAGTAAACACCAGGCCACTTCTGCAGTGGAGGTTGGGCAAAAAGCGAGTCCTGGACTGGAAACACAGGTGTCGGTTCATATGGGCAAAACAGCGGCATCATCTTGTCTTTGGATCTTACATCAATATTATAGCGACCGTCCTACAGAAACACCACAATTAAGCACAAAAAACCTAAACATCACGTACGTTAATATTATAATCCCAGAAACATTGAAAACTCACCCTAAAATTCACACCACAGCTTGTATAAGGAACCAAGAAGACAAGTTCTCCTGGGCTAGATGGCTCTCTATGCCAGCACTGAGAGGCCACATACAGCAGAGGAGCCCATTCCCCATTTACTGCAGGAACGGGGAGAACATCTCAAAAACAATTCATCAAGACTTTAAGGTCAATCTTCATTCAACACTTACATGCAACAGAGAGTTCATCTGCCGTCCTTTCACCAGCAACACTCAGTTCCATGGCACTTTTCTTACAGGTAACCGAGGGAGGAGACACACTCAGAGGACAAGATATGGTCACATCTGAACCATACCAGCTTAGAGACAAAACGTATTTACCTGCCTGTTAAACAAAAGTCATAAATAAACGTGCAGCACTGAGAACAAGTGTCAACAAGTCAACTTGTTATGGGACTTTGTTTCACTGCATCTGACAACCAAGTAATGTTTATAAATCATTCTCTTCAATAACAAAAGACAACCTCTTGTTTCACGTAGCAGCTGTCGTAGCTGAACAGCAGTCGTACGTCTGTACGGGTGGTCCTGACGGACACCCCGCAGAAAGCCGCTAACTGGCCCAAGTTGAGCTGATCTTTCAGCGCTAGAAGAAAACACAACAACTGCGATACGACACCACCATGCAACCACATCGACTAAACGCACACGTGGGATTTTGTGCTTCATATCATTACTTATATGAACTTTACACTCACGTCCATAAATGCGAATTTGCATCACATCCGCAGGATTTAATATCAGCGTTAAGCGTCTGTCGCCGCATTCAGACTGCGGTTCATTTGTCGCTTGCGCTGGATTTGAGCTCCTCGGTTCTCCGCCGGTTCTTCCCGTGACGGATCTGACGCTTCTTCGTCGTTTTGAGTTTTGCCAAGCAGATTTTAGGAAACCACCGTTTGCGATCTCAGCTTGACCCACAGGCTTTAAACGACTAGATGCGTTTACTTCTGAAGCGCTGAAGGCATTGCAGAAAACGTCACCAATTACTGGTAACGCCAGTAGCAAAACGCAGAGAACTGGTACGTTTATACTGGTGTGCATTTTGAACGACTTGAATTACTTGAGCATTATTGATGTTAGACCTGAATTATATTCTGCTTTCTTAGCGAGATATGAAAGGAAACATAATATAACAGCCGCAGAGAAACGCAGCGTTACACGTTCACGCGTCCGTCTGAACGCCAATTAACGCTACGGAACAGCTGGAGTTAATTATTCAATGACAGGAACCGGCTCAAACCCGGAACTACTTACATGCACAACGAGTTTGTGCCAAATATATTACTGTAGTTTTTATTACTGTAGTTTTTATCACTGTAGTTTTATTATTGTAGTTTTATTACTGTAGTTTTATTGCTGTAGTTTTTATCACTGTAGTTTTATTATTGTAGTTTTATCACTGTAGTTTTTATCACTGTAGTTTTATTGCTGTAGTTTTATTGCTGTAGTTTTTATCACTGTAGTTTTATCACTGTAGTTTTATTACTGTAGTTTTATCACTGTAGTTTTATTGCTGTAGTTTTATTGCTGTAGTTTTTATCACTGTAGTTTTTATCACTGTAGTTTTATCACTGTAGTTTTATCACTGTAGTTTTATTACTGTAGTTTTATTGCTGTAGTTTTTATCACTGTAGTTTTATCACTGTAGTTTTATCACTGTAGTTTTATCGCTGTAGTTTTATTACTGTAGTTTTTATCACTGTAGTTGTATTATTGTAGTTTTATTACTGTTGAAATCATTGGTCGATTCCCGTAAGCATTTAATCCTTGTATTAAATGCATTTTTCCTTTATTGCAGTCAGACTGTTATATATATATATAGTCCTTAAGGTGGATCACAATAATTTAGCATAAAAATAAACGTAGTAAATCTTAAAACTTTTTGACTCTTATTGTAAAAGAATAATCATGAACCTTCTCGTGACTGTTTTACACACGACTGCTGAATTGTAATAAATCAATTGCACGACTCTCTTTATTTTGCAGTTTTGTATATTTTTATATAGTTCAGTCGCAGGGTGTCGCTCCAAACTCACAACGACTAAAGAAACGCGCCGCATCCTCCTCTGTCTCCGCGCCGCCGACGCGCTTTGAGTGGCACTGAATCGGACCTATAGTTCGGTACCGGTGTGGTTCTCATGGCCCGTTCGGGAGCTTTGCAGCCCTGCAGGTCCAGTGTGGGGTCATGAGTTAGGATGTGAGGTGGGATGCTGTGGGATGCATCTGCACGCAGTTATTGCGCACGACAGCTTTACGCATCAAGACGCGTCTCACAAATTGATGCTCATGCGTCACAACGGAGAAACCAAGTGTTTAAACGCTGAAATGCTGCAAGTTTCTTACTGGAAGCATTAAACTCAAGCTGAATGAAACATTTCAGGGGCTGTTTTACGCTGTAATACCAAACTGACGTGTGTGCGTCTGGAAACCCACTTGAAGTGGGTCCGGGGTGGGCGGGGTTCGGATGCCGCAGAGAGAGCGAGCGGGCGGGGCGAGACGGCGGACGCGGTGCGGGACGTGCGGATGGTGGGTCATCAGATCAACCAAGAAAAACAAGAAACAAACTGAGAGCTTAAAACACACAAGGTAACACGATGGTTTAAAGGTGTCTGTTCAGAAAATTCATTACCATTAGTGTTATTTTAAGGGTCTTATGTGAGACATGAAATAGCATAAAATGAAATATATACTGAAATCCGAGCATTTCGTTTAAAGTGTTATATATAATTTATATATATATAATTTAAAGTGTTATATGTATATATATAATGTACATTTGCTGGCTGTGGGTGATGATAACAGGTTATTTATACTCCGTTGCATCAGCATTAATCTCGACGCGTTTAATGTAAATAATTCATGAATGTATATTTGCAGAAGAAACGCCTCTGATATTATATATGGGATTTAACATGAGCTACAAGCAAACGGGAGGGTTTGTTTCAAAGCGTTTTTCAGCGTTTTAAAGGAGTTGTGAATAAAAATGGCCTCCACACATACGTCCATTTCCTGTGCCTTCATCCCATCAGCTGCAGCTTCTCTGCATGTAACCTGGAAAGCATGAAGAGGAGGAGAGGGTTTACAGTCACTTTATGACATGTGGCGTTAATGTCCTAACAACGTTGTGATTCAGTTTTTATAGTTACAAGCAGTCATTAAAGCCCCATCACCACACACACACTTTGTCTTTCTAAACTTGTCTTTTCTAAACTCTAAACCGAACTTTCTGATCTGTGACATTTTCCTCACAGCCGCTGTGTTTTCATTCTCTGAGTATGTTGAGGGCCTTGGCAGGAATCTGTTTTCTTCATCTTACCACAATTTTCTTTCTCTTTTGGGCAACGATTGATGATGTAAGTGACTTTAAATCAGTGTTTTATTATTTTATTATTATGTCCGTTTTTTAACTACAGTTGTCAGTGAACGTTACTTGTCCAGGATCTCGTCTCAGTATTAGTAGTAAACCGTGTCTTCTGTCACACCAGGCATGGTGGTTCACGAGGAGCCTTTACACAGACCTGTGGGGCAGATGGGTGATGGAGAACAATGATAATGTCTGGGTGTACATGGACATACCGACCTCCTACAGGAAAGGTAACAGGAGTTCCTAAATTGATGTGTGTAAATTGAAGATTAAAATTGCACCATATATAATGTTGCTGTAGATCAGTTGGTGTCATTTTTCCCGTTTGTTTATGATGTCACTGATCTGTCATCTCTTCTCTCAGACTATCTGCAGGCGGTTCAGGCGTTTGCAGTGTTGGCGTGTCTGTTTGCTTTCTTCTCGCTCTGTGTCTTCATATTCCAGGTCTTCTTCCTGGAGAAAGGACAGAGATTTGTCCTGTCTGGAGTTGTGCAGCTCATCTCTTGTAAGTTCTTCAACATTCAGGTTTGATTTAAGGTTCGTTGTTTGGGTTAAGCGTCACTGAATTGATGTTTCGATTCGGTTCTTTGCAGTGAACCACTTTAACCAGTTAACAGATATTTAAGTGTTTTTTTTAATGAGTCTCGTTTATAAACCTCACTGTGTCCTGCTGTAGGAAATGTGACTTGTTAGTCTAGATACAATAAGAGTAGGATCACCAGTTAGGATAACTGTATTTTGTAAAGATCTTGGAAATTAACTAGGGCTGGAAAAGTGTCTGCCGTCCTTCAGTGATGTTTGTTTTATGTTTGTTACTACATGTGTTTGTCTCTCACATCATTCCAGGTGTCTGTATAATGGTGGCTCTGTCGATCTACACCGATCACTTCCACCGAGGAGAGCGGGACGGCTGGTACGGGTGGTCCTACGTCATGGCCTGGTTTGGCTGGTTGCTGACCCTCTTTACTGGTGTCATGTACATCGTCCTGCGCAAGGGGGTGGATTAAAGCTCAGCTCTCGCTCTCGGTGCTGATTCACAGCCCTGCTGTTTCTCATGTCACGGAGGATTGTAGGTTAGGTGTAGATGAATGAAGAGTAATGAGATACCAAATTATAAAAATATCAACAATTCAGTTCACAAATAATAACAATATCAGCGGCTCATTTAAACTTGAGCAAAGTGAGAAGATCAGCATTTAAAGATGATTGGCCAGAAAAGTTTCCTGCATTTAGAAAAAAGTTTTAAAATGTTAATTGTAATAGATTGTTTTGATCTGTCATCTGTTTTTGTTACATGCACCGAGAGCAACAAGAGGGTCTGAACACAGCAGTGAACTGTAAAAACTGTATCTATAACATGTATAAAGATAAGTTGTACATATAAAGTACATACAAAATATATGAGTTTAGTTTTAAACTTCTGAGAATTATTGTATCTGCAAACCATCACTTGCACTTTACAGTAACTTTCTTATGTCTAAGTTTGTTTTGGTGTGACTTAAATCGTACCAAAATAATCCCAGTCAAATTTTTGGCAATAGCACAGGGCAGACTGTAGTTCCTGATACTGTATGGTGCTGTTTATTTTGTGAACACAAGTGTTTGTAATCTGACTGTACAAACATTCCATCACCTTATATCCAACTATTTGTGTACGGCTGAAGAAACCGTTTTCTTATTAGCACCAGGAACCCTGTTGCTATGCTAAAGATTTTAACTAGCATGATGATGTCAGATGACCAAGATTCTGATTCTAGATCACATAATGTTCTAGAGAAAACCTTCTAAATCTTGAACGTTAATTACGTGTTTCTCCTTTCTTGTACCGTTACAGCAGATTTTGTATTTTTATGGTAGTAAAGTGATTGATTGTTTTCTCTCAGTGAAAACGCTCCACATGAAGGTTTAATTCAGGCTGTTTATTGTGTTCAGTTTGTTATAATTCCACAGGTTAAAGATCTGTTTCTATTTTAAAATTGGACCACAGATGAAATGTCATTTTATTTTTCCAGTATAATGTCAATGTATAAACCATGAAGGAGAATCAATTTAATAATCACAAATAAAAACCTGATAATCACCTTTTGTAATTTTATTTACAATATCAACATTTTACAACTTTAAATAAGCAACAACAAAAGCATTTTGTAATAAAATCTCAGATCACAAAATGGAAGATACAATTTTCTGTAAATTAACATAGTTTAAATAAGAGCTTTTTTAACCAATAAACAATTCTAGGATGTGAAACTTTTGTCATTTAGGGATTTTTCATGCATATGTACAGTTCTGACAGATCCAGTGACTTACAGTCTTCATGCACCAGGCATTGGAATGTTCCACAAACATGTTTGTGGGGGTGTGATGGACTGAATTATATACCCTGACCAGAGGGTGCAATTCTCTCCTGCACCACTAAGTGAAGGAGATGATTCTGTTCTGCTGAAAGGAGAGGCCTGTTGTGAGACAGAACAAATGATTATATGATTATCCTATTTTGATAAATGATCAATAAATGAATAAATATGACAAGAATCCAATCGGACGCAGACAAAATGCCCAAAGCTCACCACAGTTCTGTCTGCAGAGCCTTCAAGGAGTCTGTGTCCTTCTCTTGACAGGCCATCTGCAAACAGACCAATCAGAGCAAAGCGTTATCATTACAGACATTGTAGCACTTAGCATTTAGCAATGTTGTGCGCGAACACATACCACAACTGACTGCAGAAGAAGAAACACGTTTTCTGGGAGGAAGTTCACTGGAGGACAGAAGGTAAGAAGTTTACACAGAAGAGCCGTTCTATAAATGACTTTGATTCTCCATTGAGAAATTCTTACCCTGACTGTGCGAGTCGAAGGACTCCCAGGCGTATCGCTCGAGCGTTTGAGCGTGTTCAGGTAACAGCTTCTGAGGGGGAGGCTACAGTCCACAGAGAATGTAGTTTCACTCATCACAGCTTTATTTGTTTATATGTGTACTATAACAAACTCAATGCAGCGTAACAGCATCACAGATCCAACAACTCATTTACCTCAAGCAGCATAAGTAGCAACACCCGGGAGATTTCACACTTTGCTATGACATCCATAAAAGCGCCTGAAATAAAAACAAATACGAGGATGTAAAGGATGAATCCATTTGTTGATTTATATATCAGTCACAAATCACAACAAGATCATGACAGATCTGTGATTCCATGTTAAAACCACAACATTCAAACAGCCGTGATTGTGATTTATGGTTAAAAGAACCTACAAAACCACAATCTTCTTATTCGTTATGTCAGTGTAAATACTGGAGGATTGATTAATGGATGGGATTCATTGATTATGTTCGTACCAACGGGGGTCTGAGTTCCAGGCAGATGTAATCCCCTCTCCTGACACATCAGCTGCATGTCTGACAGCACAGCCAGAGCGCCGTCATAATCACCTGCCCAAAAACATCACTTCACTGTTACTATGACAACCACAGAATCTAAACTGGTGATCACTTCTCATCACAATCCGGCAGGAAAACACTCTCGTCTTTGGACTCACGGCTCAGTATTTTGCAGGAAGCCATTTCCCACAGCGACAGCAGAGACTCGATGGGGGTTTGAATCTGCAGTTCTGCCGCTCTCTGGAAATGAACGATCGCTTCGCCCGGTCTGTTCATCTCCTGCATAAACACATTTAATAACAGAACATGAGTTATTACTGACAGCTGCTGCAGACATCAGATGTGATTGTGATCAAATGGCCAAATTGATGAAGGAAAAATGTATTGCAATATATTATTATTAATAATTATTTTAATAAATAATTTATGCCTCACCTTCAGAGCGTTGCCAAGCTCCAGCGAGAGACTAGCGGCCATAACAGGCTGATTCATCTCAATATAGACCTAAACAATATACAGGTACTTATTGAGGTATAACGCCTATATACACACAAAACCTACACTTCCTTTCAATTACTGTAAAAAATGTCAAGACCAGTTTGATGCTGTGAAATAACTTAGAAGCAGGTAAGCAAATTAGATGATGTTGGAGTTTAGTTCACCAAAATATAAAAATTCTGCCATCATTTACGCTTTGATCCAAACCAAAATTTTGAGATACTGCAAATCTAATCAACACAAAGACCTCAAGGCTCAGTTAAGGAGCAACAACACTTTGCATTCAAAGTATTTTAGTGTTTAACAGTCTAACATGTTTATGGCTGCAGTCTTACCTTAATGGCAAAACTGTAGCAGTTCATTGCTGCCTGCATGTTCTCGTCAAAGCCTGGAGCTCTCAGCGCTCTGGTTTCCTGCTCAGAGGCCAGAAAGAGTCGGGCAGCGTCGGTCAGAGCCAGCGCTTCTCCTGGAGCATTGAAGAGGGTCTGTTCACAGCTGCAGACCACGACAAACACGCTGTTACGATACTCAAGCGATGACGTCAAACATCTGCACCAACTGTGCATTAAATCGTGAAGAGTGAGATGTTGTTACCGGGCCATGGCGAGATTACAGAAGGCGGCATACTGCGGACAGTCCTGCTGTTTCAGCTCCTTGGCCAGCTGACCTATACATATAACAGTAATAACATCATGCATATGTTAATAACATCATGCATATGTTAATAACATCATGCATATGTTAATAACAATCACAGCTTGATAACATCTCATCACAGGTGTTCAACACGAACTCACCAAACTGCTCGCTCGCTTCCGCCACGTTAGGCTTCCGAAGAAAACGCCTGCGATTTAAAGGAAAACCAGCAACACGTAAAGAGATTTTATCCGAATTAAATCAATATAAGACATGCAGACATGTCATAAAAACAAACCACGTAACATCACATTGATTTCACTGTAGCAACATGCTAGTCGTTGCTGTGTTTTTATCACGCTGGTTATTCATTTTGACGACATTAGCAGTTTGCAAGAGCTAACTGGGAAATTATTACCATTTATTGGTGTTATAACAAATAAATACGTTGTTTTTGCTCTTACTTTTTCAGCTTGTTTGAAACCGCCCGGTAGCGCATCAGAAAATCTCCCTCGGCCGCCATTGTTGACACTTGAGTGGGCGGGGCAACAAAACCGGAAATTACGCAACGCTCGTTTCTATTGGTTGTGAGCTGGACCGCGTGACAGTGTTTCAGAAATAACACATTATGTGCAAAAAAACACGACATGCTGAAATAACATCGTTTTAATGTTTCTTTATTTTATATAAAATATGTATAAATATACAATATGCATTTGTATATGCTTCTATCCTCCAGTGTTATTTGGTTACAATGATAAATCATACAGAATATTATGTACACAAGCAAATAGCTCAAGGCAACAAAAACTTTCACACATTTTCATAGACATCATCATTTTCTTCTTCCTGAGTTTTGCAGATCTGAAAGACAACAAAGAGGAACTGGTGTGACCACAGTCAAACTCTTTTGCAAAGTTAGAAAGTCTTTAAGCACAAACTTCGTAACATGTGAACTGTGTACTTGTGTAGTCAACACCAAAATACCAAGATTTATTTAATTCACAGCCTGAACTAAACATGAATAACAGATGTTTATATTATGCATTATATATTTTAGTGATTAAATCTCTAGCTGGTTATAGTTTTTGTGTATGTTTTACAAATCTCAGGGTTAGCAGGCTGTAGTTTTGGAGCCCTTAAAATGATGTAATGAACCCTTAACATGTCTTTCAATTGCTGGATTGTTACTGATATTTAATTTAAAGTTTAAGTTTGTAAGTTTTACTTTATAAATGACATGAAACAAACCTTTTTTCGTAACTTTTTCTCCCATTTGTCTTCTGAATGTCTCGTAGTTTCTGGATTCAGCGTTTCATATATGGAGCCTGGTCTCTGTTGCAGGGCCTGTGGGAATGAGATATTCAGCTTTTAATAATCATAATAATAATTAATCATAATAATTAAATATAAAATATCAACAAATGTCACGTTGCATAAGGAGAATAAACTGACTGTGTAGAGCGATGAGGATGTGGCATCTTCATCCACTGTCACAAAATCTGTCTCCTCTGATCTTTGTTTTGTCACTAAATCAGTCTCCTCTGTTGGTGGTTTTGTCACTTCATTTTTCATTTTTCTGGAAGGAAGTTGATCCTAAACCAAACAAGAGCTTAAATTACCCCCTGTGCTTTAACTCAGCAGCAGACTTAACATTTTGCTTCCCAGAATACCAGCCTGAACCGTCTCACAGACAGACTACTATGGACTCTGGACTCACTAAAGTTTTGTTGTTGTTTGTTGTGTGTCAAATGAGGCACGTATTTATTAACACTTCTTACATGTTTAATTAAATGACACACCATCATCTAATTCACCACCATTTACAGGAACCTGAGTTTTGGAGCTGTGGCCTTACTTAACATCTTCAGTGATTCAGGTTTAGATCATCTCTAGATTCAAAACTAAAACAGTTAAGTTGCCATCTAGATCTTTTCAAACTCATGCATCATTTCATTCACGCATCAACGTATGTAAAGACAGACAGTCCTGCATATTCTGCTCTTAAGACGCTGATGTTACCTTGTAGCTCTTTATTATGTAACACGACCCAACCACACTGAAGATCAGCAGGATTGCTGAGAAGCTCATCTGTGTGATGTCGTCATTCTCCAACACATCGGCTGGCTCCTCATAACCTTTATCTGGGACAGACACACGGGTGGGACGAATCACACATAAACAGGATTGGAGCCCCTGCCATTTGTTTTAAAGCGTCTGTTTCATGTCACAACTCAATTCATCTCATTGTGTTATTCTGCTGCTTTCAAAATAAACATATTTTGCCTTACAAGCCACAAGCTTGACACGTGAAAGGTTTAGAGACTCATACATGACTGTACATTCAGAGATCAGGGTTACCAGAGCTTTTCACTGAAAACCAAAAAACTCTCATAAATCCTGGATCACCAATGATCTGCCGACTTACCCCTTACAAGAACCACCCAATGCACCTGCTCGTTTGCATAAAAACAGCAGTAAAGTCCAGAACAAGCGCTGCTGTTCATCTGGACTTTAAAAAGCACATCTTCAGTTCTTTGAAAAGTTGAACTTTCAAGCTCCGTTTTCCAAATGGGCTGCAGGCTCGGGTCGTAGCACCGGAGATCCCTGGCTGTGCTGTTTGCGGGAATAACCACAGACATCTGGAGACTCAGAGTTTCTCCTGCTAGTGCTGCTCTGACTCTGTTCTTCATCCAGATCTTATGCTGAGCTGGAGGAACAGAGCGGAGAACCGGCGTTATGGGTCCATCTGATCTTCCTCCGAACCATTCATGTGTTTTTCATTTGGTTTTTAAGGTGTCTGGTCAGCTGAAAATAGTCATGAAAACCAAATAATAAATACTGATAATACCTTCACTTCCGTGCCAACAGGTCAGGATTAGGATCCAACACAAGCCGGGTTTTGCCACAGACATCCTTAAACTCAAAGCTGAAATCTCCTTACATCTGAAGAGAAATATTCACCCTTTTTTGCGTTGCTTCTTCGTTCAGTGAAGCTTTATTTTCCAAACCAAGTAGGAAAGAAGACAGGAAGTTGTGTCACATCACAGTGGATGTTCACAGCATCCTCACATCATGAGATACAAACACGACATCCTTTCATAACTTCCTCTGAGTTTCACTTCCCGAATCGTGTCCTTTTATTACTGAATGTTTTTAAACATTTAATGGTTATTAATAATATACTACAGCTGGTGGCAGAGGTTAGTTATTTGCTGGTTAGGGTTATATAGTGCCTGGCCAAATGAACAAGCACCGGTACGGCTTGTTAAACTGGTTAAGATGGTTAAACTGGTTAAGCTGGTTAGTGCTGGTAAGGCTGGTTAAACTGGTTAGTGCTGGTTAAGCTGGTTAAACTGGTTAAGCTGGTTAGTGCTGGTAAGGCTGGTTAAACTGGTTAGTGCTGGTTAAACTGGTTAAGCTGGTTAGTGCTGGTAAGGCTGGTGAGTGGGTTAGTTAAGAAAGCAGGTGGGCTGGTATCAGATGGTTGATGTTTGTGTGACCAGCAGATGGCGACAGGAGCGCATGAGATGATCTGAGACTGACTCACTTTTCCATCTGACCAGCAAATGTCCAAAATAAACAATGCCGAAAATAATTGAAAATGAAATACGTAATGATTGCATCACTACATGTTCCTTCTTTTAGTGCAACTCAACATTATTTATAGAAACAATAAAGTCTCAGATTATACGCAGCATGAGATGTTTGTTCTTTCTGCTGATAGAGTAAAAGCTTAACAATTCACACAAATATAACAGACCTGCTGTAAATACAGATACATTCACTTTCACACGTTCAAAATGATGAAACTTTTGGGCTCCGTTTGTATCCTCTGATGACACTAAACCTGGAACAGAGAAAATGAGGGAGGAGAAAGGAATTCAGTGAGAGGTGACAGATTGCCTTGTTTAATGAAAAACAGGTGCATGTGTCGTGTGCCTATTGCATCACAGCATAAGAACAGGAATATATGGAGACACACACATATACACACAGCCAGCAAAACTGACTTCACACAGCACAAAAACAGAGCAGAGTGAGACGGCAGAGACTCACAACCAAAATAACATCTGGATAGCAGGGAATAAAACTATTTCCTGTCTTATAATCTACTCCGTCTTTTCTCTGTTCACTTACTCTGAGGGTCAGTATCAACACAGAGTTATTATACATGCATGTCTGTTATGGATTACAGTATTATCAGAGCATTAGGGACTTGCACAATAGAGGAGATCAAAGGGAATTGTAACACAACCATAATGTAACAATCACAAGCTATTAGATTCATGGCACTTAAGTTATTAAGTAAAGTGAGCTACAAAGTTTTCTCTGTGTCTGAAATACAAAAGTGCAATTTTATCATTTTGTTAAACAACCTAAAATGGGTTTAAAGTGTATATGTATTAAAATAAAATAATAGCAGTAAGTAAAAATGCAGTAAGTTCATCAGTTAGTACATAAAAGGGTCTTTTGACTGAATAATAAAAGTCATGAGACTGATAAGATGTGATGAGTCTGACTGACTGCTGCTTACAAACATAAAAGGAAAGAATTCAACCGAGAAAACAGATAAGATAAGAGTGTCAACGTCTGAAAGTGAATTTATGAAGTTTGGTGTTTAAACCTGATGTGCAGAATTCACCTGGAGAAAGAGAGAAAGAAGGATTGCAGAAAGAAAGCTGTGAAGTGAGAGAACGTGAGTTAAAAGTGTAAAAGAGTGAAGAGGAGGGAGGGGTAGAATAGAAAGAGAGAGAGAGAGAGAGAGAGAGAGAGATAGCATCATAGTTGTTTTGTGGGGCAGATGTGAAATAAGTTTAAGTGTGAACGCACTGACAGTTTCTCATCGCTTCATTTCTTCTGTGCAGGACAGACATCAGGACAGACGACAGGACAGACGACAGGACAGACGACAGGACTGAGATGTTCCAGCTGTGGAGACACTGAGGAACTCACTAAACTAAACTCAGAGAAAGCAACTTCTCACGACTCAAGTAAGTGGTTACGTGTTAGAAGTCAGTGTCATTTACTGCTCCACAGGTGAACGTTAGACTAACGTTTTAAAAGGAGCATTTTGCAATGAAACGCACAGATGTTTTGTTTAAGTTTCATGTGTCCTGCTGCTGTTTTTCTCTTTCTTTCACTTTTATTTCATCTGTTCAGCTGCAGGGAATAAAGATTTTATAAACTTTCCCAAAAATATCCATTAACCCAAATGTTGCGTCATGAATGTGTTTATGTTTGTTAAAGTGTGTTGCTCATCCTGATGTAGTTTCACAGTTTCTGCTCTTAACATTTGTAAGAAAACTGCGTCACTGCAGCAGTGAAGCTGGCAGAAACAAACAACAACTGAATCTCTTGGATTCAGATCTTCTGAAATGCTTCTTCACTGAATCACTCTATAAAGTCGCTGCCATCATCTCCAACTTCAACATTATATAAAACTTTTTCTCCTTCAGTTTGTTCCTCTGTCTCTCGTTCAGTCTCTCTTTACTCAGTTTTCAGATAGATCTCGCCAAAACATGATTAATTTAGTTTTTAGCTCATTAAGTTCTGTCTCTTTACAGTAATTTACCTCAGAGGAATGTCAGTGATGTCATTGGCATAAAGGAGATTTTCTCTCAAATAAACTAACTGAGTTTGTCATCAGTTAGTCAGTCACAAGACAATCAACCCGTGCCTTCATCTGTGTCTGAATGAACTCATTCTGTGACCTGACCTCTGTCACTGAAGCATCTGAAAATATCCAACACTGCATCATTGTCCCAGAGAATTGAAGCATGTATGGAGAACATTATGGAGAACATTATGAAGAACATTTAAGAGAACTTCATGCAGAACATTATAGAAACTTTATGGACAGCATTATGCAGAACATTATAGAAACTTTACAGAGAACATCATGGAGAGCATTATAGAAACTTCATGGAGAACATTATGCAGAACATTATAAAAACTTTACAGAGAACATCATGGAGAACATTATAGAAACTTCTTGGAGAACATTATAGAGAACATTATGGAGAATGTAGATATTGTAGCTGAAACTATAAAGTTTTTCACACTCATGTATCACAACACTTTGGCTGTTTGTTCTGGAAAATCGGAATGAGGTCTTTCCTGTGCCAAATGCATTGGCAGGGGAAGGTTTAAATCTCTCTAAATTGGGAAAGTTCTCAGATTGTTTAACTTCTAGATTTCTCTCCCTGTTATTCCCGTACTTCAGCCACGTCTGCACCATGATTGTTCCCACGGCAACGAAGATACTGATGATTCCGATGATGGTCTTGGCATTTTTGTCTCCATGTCTTGGGATAAGTAATGAAGTGGATTATGGGAACTGGAACTACAGAGAAGGAGGTAAAACAATTAAACGATGCATCCAAAGAGTAAATTGTGTAACTAAATTAATATGTTGTCATGCTGTTGGTTTACAGTTTCTGTACTGATTGTGGGGAAAACTGTGATGTAGAATAGAATTAAAAATAATTATGAATGTTATTACTTTTAAAGTTATTAATTATAACATTTCTAGAGTTGGAAACTCAATGCAAAAATTCATGCATTATTTGCATGTAGCAGTTTGTTTATTGATTTTTTAAAAATCAACATTATATCGAATGGGCCAATATGGGTCCATTTGAACCGGATCAGCTGCAAAATGTTTGTTTAGATTTACAACTTTGTTTAACTTTCATTCAAATTTGAATCACATTGTTGGCCTGTATATCAAACAGCAGTAAATTCTGAGCCGTTCACACTCTCACATGTCAATCCAGAGGCTAGATAAACAAGCTGATGTGCATGAACACAACTGTTCTGTCTGTTAAACAAATGCTGGTTGTTTCTCTCACACAGCAGAGAATGTAAATGTGGCAAACATACGCAGTGTGACTCGAGTGCTGGACGCCTGGGGTAAACGCATATTCAAAGACATCAAGACTCTCCTTCACTCACAGCCCAGTGATCTTCTGCCAGATTACTCAAGGTAAAATACTATATATATGCATATACATACACACATTATATATACACATGCACACACACGTATTATATATTTTTTGGGTTGAGTTGTGCATCCGTATATCTTTGAGCTGTCTGGGCACTAAAGCTTTCATGTCTCTCAAACCTTTTACTTGCACCAGAACTTGCTGCCTCCACCTTTTTTGCACAGTTTTGTAAAGAAAACGAGCAAAAGGCCTTTTGGGATTTTTGTTTTCCTGAAGTCTGCAGTTTACCAGACTTTACTGTCGTAGCCTTAAAGAGTTTGTTCTTTCTAAACGACAAGCACTGAGACGCAGCTTCAAGCGCTAGTCAGGGCTGCCTAAGGGACATGCTAACTGAAGACGTCACAGTTTTATTGGAATCATATAAATGATCAGAATGCATAGAGCTGCATTTGTGTTTAAAGGTTTTGGATGCGCTTGAGGGAATGTAAAGCAGATGTCAGGACAGAGTTTCAGCGTCTGTGAAAAGACCTCAGATGTTGATATGAGCAGCTCAGGTTGTCCAGAAAGGGTTTTAGTTCCTGTTTGTTGTTGATGAAGAAGCGGCCGGCTGGGGTCATAACTGACACCAGAGACCTCATCATCGTTCTGTGATACCCAGAGCTTCATCACACCTGAGGAAACATCATGGGCTGGAGGAACGGTTCTCAGTCACACTGAACTGTGTCCTGTTAATGTATTTTCTTTGACTTACTGAATCCTCATTCTGATGTGTGAAAATGAAGGTGAAACACAGATAATTTCAGGCTGCTGTCTTTTACAGCCTGCCATTGATTTTTTTCCTCATATTATCGAGTGGGCAGCTGAGTGTCTTATACAAGGGATTATTCTCAGCAAAGTATTGATTTTTTTATAGCCGTTCAATTATGAAGAAAAGGAGAAGAAATATTATGCACTCCTTTCTTTCTCCGGCACAGATTCACGTTCACACACACACACACACACAAATCACGCTCTCCTCTTCTCCACAGGGTTCGGCCTCTCTCTGAGTCCCTCAATGATCTCTTCAGAGAAGTCTCCCACTTACAGAAACGAATCACAGACCTTAACAATCGCCTAGCAACCCTAGAACCGTTCCTCCGTCATCACGGTTACCGTGAGGAAGGGGAGGAACGAGACAGAAAGGAGTTTCTTCAGGGCATGAAAGGGACGGGACCGAGCCAAGCCAAGTATCCACGGCGATACAGGGTCCGAGTGATCCGTCCTGTGAACCGGGTTCTGAGCACCAGACGAGTGAGAGTGAAGGATGAGAATGAACGGATCAAGGGAAGTGAAAGTGAGAGGTAGACTGTGAAGATGACAAAAAATATAGATAATAGACAGCAGAGACAGAAAGCGAGATTCACAAATATTATAACCAAATGCGTTGTTTATATAATGATGATATTCAGGAAATTGTCTTTTTATTTGTGTATTAAATTCCCACAAGCTTCAGATATGTTTTCAAAGTCCCATTTCATAAGGAATGTTAATTCTTGAGTAAAATACTAACACTGCGCTTGAAAACGAACTAGTAGCACATTTATATTCTGCTTTGACTGTTGTTTGCACAAACGTATAAACTGGCACATTTTCTTCTTTCTTTAATAAATTGTCTACATGAAAAAATTACTACCATTGTATTATATTAGCTATTTAAATTAAGTTTTATGACATGAAAAGCTCTATTTTTGAGTTGTAATTTTTGTTTGGCAAGTACCCCTGTGGTACAAATACCACGGTTTGAATAAAACTTAATTCACATTACAGGAATATAAGATAAACATATTTTTAAATTACAGGTAGCATTTATCAGCTACACAAATGTGCATTATTGTGTCTGTCCCCCTTCAGATCAGATCTCAAAAGTTAAAATTCGTTAAAATTTCCTGGCAGAAAATCACAAGTTGAGAATGTGGGATTGTGGAAAACTTTCCCAGCAGGATAATTCTAATGAGGAAGACTGAGAGAAAAAACAGATTTCAGCTGATGAAACCATCTCACAAACAAAAATAAACCAGGATGAACAAAATTCTTTAGTTCAACCCTAAAAAATGATAAGAAATCATTTATCAAATGAAAAACAATAAACCTTTTAAGAGAATTCGGGTTTATTGAGGAATTTTAAACCAAGTATTTCTCAGAGTTTAACATAAACCACGAATTTAAAAGTCAAAGACAATTTAGATACAATCTAGGTTTAAAATCGAAGTTAAATCTGCAAAAACAAAGATTTGAAAAAAAGGTGACACAAAAAAAATCAATATTAAATATTCAAGACTGAAATACACAAGATTTCTGGTTCTGCTAAATCAAATGAGATCAGATCTCTTTGCTTCTATTACAATAAGATTTTTGCTGGAACCGCCTCAGGTCACGTTGAGTGAACAGATCATCTGGTTTTGCACACATTTGTGAAACTCATGTCAACTGGAGGGAAACTTATTATAGCAAACGGAGGGACGTACTGAACTTTTTTGAGTATGTTTGTAATGAAAAGTGCATGAAATTAGAAAAATAAAAAACAGATGCATTTTCCCTTTTCATGCTGGACTGTATTAATAACATCATTACACTCCTGAACACAACAGCAGTTTGCAGCATTATTACAGCAAATCACTAATGGTAACAATTTTCTCAAAGAATTCAAAGCTCATAAAATATGAACATAATTTTCTCTTTAGAAATGGCTGGGACTCGTCCCATCT
>JBAJNP010005269.1:4604-29712 GCA_036877545.1 Yasuhikotakia modesta
AACTTTCATGGGATATTAAGAGAGAATAATAAGTTAGTATTAAAGCCTTAATAATAACATTTGTGTTTAATATAACATTTGTGTTTAATATAACAGTTGTGTTACATATAACAGTTGTGTTTAATATAACAGTTGTGTTTAATATAACATTTGTGTTTAATATAACATTTGTGTTTAATATAACAGTTGTGTTACATATAACAGTTGTGTTTAATATAACAGTTGTGTTTAATATAACAGTTGTGTTACATATAACACTTGTGTTTAATATAACAGTTGTGTTTAATATAACAGTTGTGTTTAATATAACAGTTGTGTTACATATAACAGTTGTGTTACATATAACAGTTGTGTTACATATAACAGTTGTGTTTAATATAACAGTTGTGTTTAATATAACAGTTGTGTTACATATAACAGTTGTGGAAAGTGTTTGATGAAATCAGCTCCAAATATCTTACATTGACTGTAACTTATCTCAGACTTACAGTAAACAGAGTTTATTGAAGGCATACGGAGGACATTAAGATAAAAACTGTGTGTGTTAAAGGTATTGGTCTAAATATAAAGGCTTAGTGTAAGTCAACATTGGGAAGTATTGGAAATAAATAATGTTTGTGTTTAATGTGGAATGCATGCGTGATATTGTTCCCTGTTTTCTCTTTGGTCCAGTAGACTGCAGTGATGACTCCACAGGCTGTAACTGTTTTCGGGCTGGTTCTGAGTGCGGCGCTGGTAGCGAGTGCTTTCCCTGCCCAGCAGCCTGAAGATGGGAAGAACTGGGTCGTCATTGTGGCCGGATCTAACGGCTGGTACAACTACAGACATCAGGTGAGAGTGGAGGAGATGTTTGGAAGATGCAACTGTTTGTTTTCTCTGCTGTTTTAGCTCAATGGTTGGACATTTCTGTGTGTGTGTGTGTGTGTGTGTGTGTGTGTGCGTGTAAAACAGGCTGATGTTTGCCATGCGTACCAGATTGTTCACAAGAATGGAATTCCTGATGAGCAGATTGTGGTGATGATGTACGATGATCTCGCGCAGAGCTCAAGGTGAGAACGCTGGTGTATTAACTGGTTAACAGCTGGTAAACAAGTCCTTGGTTTGAGTGTTGGAGAAGGAAATTCATGTCGTGGGAAGTTGTTTTGTTTTTCTACAGACTGTCAGTTTACAGAAGTCACGAGCAGGAACAGATAATGAAGCAAAGATGCAGGAAATCTCTGTGTTTTTCTGTCATATCTGTATACTGTATCAATTCTGTTACTGTAAACAGCTTTAATCATTTCTTATGTTTTTAATGTAACCTTGATATGTTCTGAACAGGCTGAGAGTTTCATTTATTTCAACAGAACTCAAGTTAAATTTTTTGCTTACATGAGGTTTTAGGTTACAAACCCTGTGATATTGTCACCAGATGTTGCACTGTTGTGGTGTTTTATACTGTCTCTATGAATTCATAGGTCAGTTTAGGTTAATATTTTCCAAGACCATTTTATGAGTGTTAGATGTAGGTCAGGTGTTCTGTCCTAATTAACCAGTAAATGAAGACGATTGTGGCCATGTGATCTTTGGTTTTCAGTCACATGGTGATTTCACAGGTAAATTTTTAACCTACGTTTGACGGAAGATAGATAAGTAAAAGAGAAAGAGGTTTGTGGCTTGTGTTTTTCAGCCTTTGTTCAGAGTGTTTTGTTGAAGGCGGTATACATCACTGCATAAACACAATTACAGTACAAAGTCTCATATGTCTGTATGTGTGTCCAGTAACCCAACGCCTGGAGTGATCATAAACCGACCCAACGGAACCGATGTTTACAAAGGAGTGCTGAAGGACTACACTGGTGATGTGAGTCACTGAGTGAGCAGCTGAGATTTAAGTGTTTGTTACGCTCAGTAACATGTTGTGTGTTTGTTACGCTCAGTAACATGTTGTGTGTTTGTTACGCTCAGTAACATGTTGTGTGTTTGTTACGCTCAGTAACATGTTGTGTGTTTGTGATGTAGGCTGTGACTCCTCAGAATTTCCTGGCGGTGTTGAAAGGTGACGCTGCGGCTGTTAAGGGAGGATCTGGGAAAGTACTGAAAAGGCAAGTTACTGTAGTGACATGGAGAACTGGGGTCACGCGTGTGTTTTGTGTGTTTGCAGGAACAAACATTTCTGTTGGTGTGTTAATGAGGTTGTGGAGTTTTGGTGGTTTCAGTTACTGTAAAATCTCTGTATGTTTGTGCATGTGGAGTCCGATATGCAGTTTAACGGGTCTTTCCTTCTCATTGTGTTTTTCTGTGGCTCTTCCTCTGGCAGCGGTCCAAACGATCATGTGTTTGTGTATTTCACTGATCACGGAGCGCCGGGGCTGCTGGCCTTCCCTAATGATGATGTAAGCACCTTCAACTTCCTGTTCGTCCTGTTCTGAGTCAGAGCATTTCACAACTTTCTTAAACATGTAATATAATATAATTTATCAAACACGACAATAATTTATATAAACACGGCAATAGAGAAGCAAAACGTACAGATTGCAGCTTTAGTAGTTTTTCCCCAAAAAAACTTTAAGTTAACTTTCTAATCTTAACTTAAATTTTAAAATCTTATGTATAGATTGGATATAGTAAAATATAGAGAACATACAGAATTTCAGTTCAGTTTTTGGTTTTGTGGATTTTGGACTCTACTGTAAATACAGTTGAATATTTTTAGCTTTAGTCCATCCGTGACCTGACCTGTGTCTGAACAGAATGAGTCTGTGTTTTAGCAACAGGTCAGCTGACTTAAAAGCACTTCTATTGATGAGTGAAACATTTAACTTGAAGTTCATTGTTGCTACATGGACAGTTTTTCCAGTAACTGTGTGTGTGTGTGTGTGTGTGTGTGTGTGTGTATGTGTGTGTGTGTATGTGGTTGAGTGACATTGTCTCACTTCTCTACGACTGACATGTGATTGTGAGTTAATGTTTTTATTAGACTTGCTGTCATCATTCATTTTTCATAAATCAGTCCTTCTTCCTGTTTCAGCTTCATGTAAACGATCTGATGGAGGCCATCAAGTACATGCATAGCAACAAGAAATACAAGAAGGTGAATGTTTCTACTTGTCTATTCTATGTATTTTATAATGTTTACTGTTTAAATTCATGTATGATTCTATTAAATCCCTGCCCTGCATAATGCCTAAAAATGAAACAATTATCTAAATAATAATCCAATTTTATTTATTTCTGCCTCTCTCTCTCTCTCTCACACACACACACACACACAGATGGTGTTGTATATCGAGGCCTGTGAGTCTGGCTCTATGATGGAGCCTCTGCCAGTGGACATTGATGGTGAGTTTGTGACTTTATCACATGTGGTGTGTGTGTGTGTGTGTACAGCAGTAATAACTCTGCTATCTGTGTGTCTCAGCCTACGCCACGACTGCGGCCAATCCTGATGAGTCCTCATACGCCTGTTACTATGATGAGGCCAGAGACACGTATCTGGGAGACTTGTATAGTGTTAACTGGATGGAGGACTCAGATGTGGTTAGAGCACACACACACACATTTGCATTGTACACATAATTATAAGGAACACAAGGATGTATCACCTGCTGATATGGTGACCAGACTGTCCTGCAACCCCTTTAAGCAACATGTGTTTTGTTTTATAGGAGGATCTGAGCACAGAGACTCTGGCCAAACAGTTTAAGATTGTTAAGGCCAAAACCAACACAAGTCATGTGATGCAGTACGGAAATAAGGTAACATACACACACACACATGTACATACACACACGTACATACATACACACACACACACACACATGTACATACACACACGTACATACATACACACACACACACACACACATGTACATACATACACACATTTACATACACACACACATGTACATACATACACACACACACACACATGTACATACACACACACATGTACATACATACACACATGTACATACATACACACACACACACACATGTACATACACACACACATGTACATACATACACACACACACACACACACACATGTACACACACACATGTACATACACACACACACACACACATGAAACATGAGTGGTTTTGACCTGCATGTTTTATAATAACTTCACAACTAGCTGAAAACAGGCCCCATGGGTTAATCGTTTATTTTAAAGACTTGCAGCCGCATGTTTAGAGTTTAAGGAACACAAATAAAGTTTCATCTTGGTATCTAAGCAGAATCGTTTCTGTGTGTTTCAGACGCTGTCCCAGATGAAGGTGATTGCATTCCAGGGTAACTCCAAGAGCGGCGCCGAGTCGTATGAGCCGGTGTCGTTGCCCGCGGTTAGAGAACACGACCTGATGAGCAGCCCTGACGTGCCCCTCGCTATCATGAAGAGAAAACTGATGAAGACCAATGACATCACTGCTGCCCGCGGTTACCTGCAGGAGATCAAGGCCCACCTACAGGTGTGACATCACATCAGTAACAGTGATAACAGTGGAAAACTGATTATGAAACATATTAAATGATGCCAATTTTGCGCGTGTGTGTGTTTGTGTGTGTGTGTAGGTGCGGGAGCTGCTTGCTAACACCATGCGTCAGATCGTGGAGCACGTGGTTCAGGACAAAGAGGAAGTTCAGAATTATCTGGAGAGGCGTGAAGATCTGAGGCAGTATGACTGTTACAAAACCACTGTCAGTCACTACAAGCAGCGCTGCTTCAACTGGCACCAGCAGGAGGTACGAGGTGTCCACCAGTTTAACCCTGAGTGAGACATGTAAATAATACAGTGGGCGATTGTAATCCCGCTGGTGATGTTGAGGTATTCCTGAGGGATTGGTAAATTTGCTCCAGTGGGTTTGATTAGAGTTGGAGCTAAAGCTCTCCACACCGTCCTGCAGGAATGTTCTCCATCTCTGTTTAGACAAACAGCTGAGTGACGTCTCTGCTCTCTCTGTTACAGTATGAATACGCTCTGAGACACTTGTACGCTTTAGTCAACCTGTGTGAGGGAGGATACCAGGCCAAGAGGTAAACACACACACACACACACTCACACACACACACTCACACAAACACGCGCACACACACACACACACACACACACACACACACTCACACACACACACTCACACACACACACTCACACACACACACACACTCACACAAACACACACACACACACACTCACACACACACTTTAAAGCACCAGTAAACATTTTTAAAACACAGTAGCGCCTCCTAGTGGGTTGAAGTTTCTTGTGGCGTGTGAATGTAAGAACTGGTCTGACGTTTAATCTGATGTTTAAATCCCTTTAATATCTGTCTGTTCTCACAGAATCACTCTGGCCATGGATCATGTGTGTTACTTCAGACAGTAGAAATTGAACACAACCACTTGTGTCGGATGAGCAAAACTTTGCACTAAAGAATCTGTGAGGGAAATCAGTATCGCACTGGAATCTGATGCTAGCTTTGGTTTTAAATTTTCTGAAAATATTTTTATGAGGAAATATGAAGAATTGCACTTTTAAATTGTTCATGTGAATGTTTTATAGCTTTAAATTTCTTTATAAGGAAAGATGATGTGTTTGCACTGACCGCTGACAAACGTTTTGGGCCAATACTGTTTTTATCTTCCCTGAGACTGTATTTGCACCCCAGTTACTGCCTTTATTATAAATATGCTTTAAGAGTGTAGAAACTGAACTACTTTACTGTCAAGCCAATAACTTCTACAGTGTTGAAGTAATGCTTTTAACAACACAAATTCATTTAAAACAAACACTAGCTAAAACACATTGTAAAACATAGTTTTAAAGTTTATATTAGAATCTCTATGTAAATGTTGACCAGCTGAGACATGGTGATGCCCAATTTCCCCACTAATAAAACAAATTACCTCAAACATTTATTGGTACATTATTAAACATTATTATCTTACCTGCTTAACACCTGTAGTCAACCAGAGAGATGATCAGGTTAAGAGCTGTAGGTTAAGCGGGTAATGAGTGGGTTTGTTGTGTGTAATGACTGTGTCAGGGTGGGAATTATGTCAAGTGTCCATTTGGAGTCATTTAAGGCTTGAGTTCTACACTGAAGGAGGAGAGAGAGGCTGGTTTAATGCTCTGTTGGAAAAGAACGTTTGCACTGATAATAAAATGGGTTAAAACCCCTGTGAAACGATACAGCCGGTCTTTATATGAATGTATTTGTTGTTAAGCGGTGAGTTGTCATGAATATATAATAATAAACCTGTACTGAGTGAAGATTATGAGTGTTTTTGAGATTAGTCCTGAACAGGTTATTTGCTCTGCAACCTATTTTTTAATTGAAAAGTGGGTAAAAACTATGCAATTTCCCCACTGCGGGACAAATAAAGGAATATATCTCAAAACAGTAGCTTTAAAACTAGCATTTAACTTGCATTTAATGACAGAAAATGTCACTTCCTCACAACTTCTATAACACAACTTATATATGGAAGGAGTGCATTGTTATATGATCAAATTCAGCCCTGACACCTTGCTCAATGTTTATTGTGTTTTAGAGTTCGGCCAGGTGGCGTCTCAACACTTACATAACATTCAAATAGTTAAAGTTACAATAAATTGTACATTTGCACATCTGTGTACATTTTTCTTTGCGTGAGGCCATGAGTTTATTATGTAACGTTTTCTAGGTCATGATTGTTGTGTATGATTCAGCTGATGCAGGTGTGAACAGGTATGAAGATTACCTCACAAAAGTAAGTCAGGCTGTGGTCATTGTGTCATGCTGGGACAGCTGTACAGGTGTGTGTGAGTTTGGCTACATGTCATAAACCTGTCAAATAATGATTTGTCATATCATTTAATGTCCAATAAGGTCACGGTTGGTATGAGGGTTAGATTTAGGGCAGGGGTGTCAAAGTGTATGTCCGGCCCGAATCCCACATGGAATTTGCAGGTAATCCTGAAGACCCGGATCAGCTGGTTTTGGAGCAGAACTCTGCATTCCAGAAGCAGGACTGGACACAAACTGGATCTGGTGTCCGGGGTTCAGAAGCGATAGAGAAACTCATCCTCTCATCCGGTCAGTTCTTTTAATACTTTCAGAAGTTGTTTTTTAAGACTGATTGTTTTTCTCAGATCACCTGAAGTCTTTACTTGCAGTTATTGGGGCACTTTTAACTTTTTTTAACTTCTGCTTTGCTCTTGGTGGTTAAGCCTCTCTATGGCAATACATCCTTCTTTCATGTCATTAAACGCATGAACGTCACACACCCATTGCGTTACGTAATGGTGAGTTGAGGACGCGCGGGTCTGTGTCGAACCTGCGGCCACAGGGCGGCGCGGAGGAACGGCGAGGAACGCCGGAGCGTTTGGCAACTCCCTTCAAATCTCACCTGGAGCTCCTTCAAGATTAAACAGCGCAGAGGAGAATCTCAGTCTCCAGACACTCACTCGCTTCCCATGGAGAAGCGCTTCCCAGAAAACGGCACCGGTGTGGCAATGGCGCAGCTGAACTCAGATCAGAGGCACGTGCGCAGGGGAGGATTTTAAAGCAACTGAACGGAGAGAAACAAAGTTACAGAGGTAACAGCTCTGCGCAAAACTTCACATGACTTACTTACTTCTTTATTAGTTGGTCTTAGATGTCAAAACATCGTGCGATGCGTTTAAAAGAGAAAAACTCATTCAAACCCTCAAATAAATGTGTTGTGCTGTAAGTAAATAAGTGCGTTGAAAGTGACACGCTTTCTTCTTTTAAGATCTATCTATCTATCTATCTATCTATCTATCTATCTATCTATCTATCTATCTATCTATCTATCTATCTATCTATCTATCATCAGTTTGCGCTTTTGGAGAGATTTGGAGAGGCTTTACCTGTACTGAGTTCATACATGAACTGACTCCTGCACTAATGTTCTCTACATGTCTGAAGTGTGTTGATGATCACTGGTGACGAGTGGGAGAGAGGGAGAGGAAGAGAGAGGGAAGAAGAGAGAGATAAAGGGAGTTTGCAGGTATTGTTGATGTTTGGGTGTGTCTCAGTTTGCCATGCATGGGCTTGTTTCTGTACAGATTCCTGATCTGTTGCGCAAGTGTGTGTGTGTGTGTGTGTGTTAATGTGTGTGTGTTTGAGGTGTGTGACACACACACACACACACACACACACACACACTGGTGTTTATATGGGTTTCCACCCTGAGCCATGTGGCCAGAGCCGGTTGTCATGGTGCTGAGGTGTTTATAAAATGGCTCCTGATGTCTTTACTCATTATTCCACCGTGTTCATTAACATGAGCTCTGCTGGGTTTCTCACGCGGCTGACAGTCGTTTTATTCTGAGAGCATTAAAACTGGTTCGTGGTTGTTTGGCAGCTGATGTGATATTTAGCTGGTTTGCTGCAGGGCATGATGGTTGTGTGGTGATCTTTCATAACCTTTCAGCAGTGATTGATCACTGATCACTCTTGTGATCTTTCTGAACGGGTTTGTAATGGGTCTGAGTGGTTCTGATCTCCAGTCTTAAACTGTGATGTAATCAAGGGTGATGTAATCAGATATTATAATTGCAGAACTAATGGAGAGTGAGACAGAACGTGTGTGTGTGTGTCACAGGTGTGTGTGTGTCACAGGTGTGTGTGTGTGTGTCACAGGTGTGTGTGTGTGTCACAGGTGTGTGTGTGTCACAGGTGTGTGTGTGTGTCACAGGTGTGTGTGTGTCAGGTGTGTTAAGGCCTCAAGGTGACAAAAACATTTGTGTTATGGTTTGAGCAGCTCGATAAAAAACAAACATTAGTAATGAAATGAAAACAGGATGAAGGATGGAGAGGCAGAGCAGAAGGAAGAATTATATAATTATCTATCCTGAATGCTGGTCTGAACACGCTGCTGCAGAAACACACACACACAACGTTACATCAGAACATCACCCACCACGTTTAGTGATGAAATCACACTGAAATGTGATATCAAACCTGTGATTTGGAAATGAAATAGTCATTGTATTTCCCCATATGAAAAATTGCACGTCTCTCCTGGGGCGTTTATCTCGTGTCACACGGATATCTAATATAAAACATACCTGAGGTGCCGGTCTCATGTTGTGTGTCTGCGCTGTTGTAACAGTAGCTGTCAGGAAACAGCCCCTCCCACAGGCAGGTGATGTGCTGTTAACTTCTCCTCCTCAGCACTTTCCTCCTCCGCTCCTTGTGCCGATTCACATCTGCAGAGGAACAGGATTCCTGTTCCCAGAATTCCACAGGCTGGGCTGTGGAACACACAAGGTGTGTGTGTGTGTGTGTTCCTGGTTAGTTTCTGTCTTCCAGGTTTCCTGTAACCCACGTGAACGCAGAAACTCTGCTGCTGGTGATGGCGTCTGCAGCGCATGCAGGTGTGAGACTGACCGCATGTGCTGCTTTACACTCGCACTCTTACAGACTGACTCTGACTGAGTGACTGTCTGCTGTATAGGATGGGTTTTTAATGCACAGAAGATCATTTACTGTGGAATAATGTGTCCCATGATGCAATGGGCTTGACCTTCTGTTCCCATTCACAATTCATTTGACTTAAAAATCACAGCAGATATTCAGTTTCTTTGTCTTGACTCACAGTAAGAAACAACTGCTGAGAGTTAAGAGCTTTTTTAGATGGAAAAAGTGTCAAGTTTATGTGACTCCGTCTCAGGCAGGCAGTGTGCAGTTGTGTGCCAATGTGCTCGTGTGTGTGTGTGAGGATTAAACCTCGTGTGGAACATAACAGACCTGTGTAAATATGCAAATATGTTCCTGACATCTGCTGTTATGATGCTAATATTATCTAACTGATGCAAATGAGTCACGGGCAGAGATCAGCACAGCCTGCCTGTATGTTTATAACCCGCTTCCTGCATCAGACTGATGTGATTACAGTAAAAACTCCTGTGAGCTGGATCCGCTGTTTGTTTCTGTGTGTAACCATGGTGATGACATGAGCCAACATACTGCGATCTGATTGGTCCAGTGACCTGCTGAAATGCTGAACAGTGATGCCATGTGAGGGTCTCTCTCTCTCTCTCTCTCTCTCCATCACACACACACACACACACACACACACACTGTTGTTTATATTATGTTTTCAAGTAGCTGTTTACTTTATTTCTTGATGTGCATGTGACAAACTTTGTGACTGTATGTAGTTAAAAACCTCCCTGTGTAAATACAAGTGCTGGGTGTGTGTTGTGCCTGTTTATTCAGAATATACCTGCTTCACTCGTGTGTGTGTGTGTGTGTGTGTGTGTGTGGAGGGTGTAGCTGATGACTAGATGTTCAGGAATGAGTGTGTCTGTATCTCATTGAGTGAGTTTGTTTATGTGGATCAGACCCTGTTCTGTGTGGACCAGGATTTCTGTCAGAATAACTTACTTTTCTTCACTAGTAAACATCAAACACACACTGGGTGTGTTGGGCTTTAATCTTGATTTAGACTTCAGTTAGAAACAGATGTTTATTATAAAGATGTTCACATATTTCTGGTCCTATAATGTAAGTGTTTTATATTAGAATCACATGATGCTTAAATTAACGTCAGGAACTTGTGTTGTGACAGGCTGCGTGATGTCATCAGGCCGAGACTCTGTGGGGGATCTGATTCCTCCCGATATGCTGCAGATATTTACTGAGGAGCGGCAGGGCGGCAAACACAGCAGGAGGAAGCCGGCGTCCCTCACCCGGGCGTTCAAGTGGCTGAAAAGACAGCGCAGGAAACAGCGGCAGCACGCTAAAGAGATACGGGACCTGCTGACTCCAGGATCACCTGTAGAGCTACCGCTGTCTGCACTTAACACAGGTAATACCTCAGCATCATCTGCTACTAACTGAAGGAGATGGGTGGTTCCCAACTCCGGTCCAGGAACCAACACCGTTACACGTTTAGTACTTCTCCATTCTGATCATCAGAGTCTTATTAACAGAAGTTCATCTACTGAAATAAATGTGTTTAATAAAGGGGAGACAAACAAAATGTGCAGTGGATTCACAGGAACGGATCTGAGAGCTGATGTTTAACTGGTGTTTTGTTAACTCATCCTGCTTCTATGTTACTGTCTTACTTGGAGGAGTTTTATGTTTTGCATGATTAATACCTAAAACTAGTTCTGCATTATTTTATAAAATTAACTGGTTCTGTAAGCAAATGTTTGTCAGGGAGGAAATTAATGTGAAAAAGAGAAATAGTGTCAAGTGTTTGCAGAAATAAGAGTTTCTCCCTCTTTGGAAATGTAGGATTCTTGCTGATTTTGTGTTTAGTTGTTTTTGTTGGACCATGAACGCTGACACATTACATGACCTTTAACATTCACTCAAAACCCAGTATATTTGTGTGTGTGGTAACAGAAGCCTTGAAAACATTTGCTGATTATCACAGTCACACGTTTTTCCCAGCTGAAGATAAACATGCAGTGAAGATAAAGTCCTGCCGTTTACTGAGGGCACTTGAATTGTGTAGAATTGTGTAGAGTTTGACTTAAAAACTGTGTCTGCCTGCAATAATCTGAACTTCAAACCAGTTACACTACAGATTTAAAACTGACTACACCACAGATTCAGTTTTAAAACTTAAAACTGAGTCCTCATCAGTTTTAAATCTCTGTGACCTTTGTGAGACTAAACCTCCACCCCACCCATTTAGTGAACAAACATGCGGGTCTGAGGAAACACACTTCAGCTTTAATAATGATCTGTGTGGTACAGAACCACACAATATAAACAGTGAGATGTTGGACCCGCTGGACAACGGTGGTAATAAACGTGTGCTGAATTCAGGCTTTAATGGGAAACAGAGGTGCAAATGTCTCGCAGTGGAAATCTTTCAGATCTTTTGTGATGCAGTGTTATTGTGTTTGATCATGTCTTGAGTGTGATGTGATTATTGTGTGTGTTTTGTGTTATCTGGCTCTGTTTTGACTTTTAGAACGCATCACTTGATAAGATTATTGGTTCTTTCCAGTATGGAGATCAGTGATTTTGTCTCAGAGTATTGATTCATGTGTTAGATTAGTTTATCTGTGTGTATTGCTGACCTTGTTTTGGTCTGTCTCTCGTGATGAGAATATTTTGAATTGACATGAAGTGAGTGGTTTTATCGTGTAACTCAGTGCTAGAGTTTAAATGTTCAGAACTCGCCTTTAACTCCACAAATAACTAAAGAAAACTATTAAACCACCAGTGAAAACTGTTGAGTGAATCAGTGAATCAGGTACTCGGGTTAACTGGCCCCTTTCAAATCTCACCTTGAGGTTTGTAGTATAAACCCTTAGTATGTATAACAATAGTGTTGTTTAGCAGGAACCACTAATAAGAAGGTCAAAATCGAGAACACATACAATATTGTGTTTGGTATCCTGTATCCCAGACCTTGGAACGTTTAAACTTCCTGTGGAATATCGCCGGTTCAGTCCGAACAAAGAGCGGTTACCTAAAACCAACTTCCCATAATATGCTCCACTTTTCAGCGCTTTTGACCTCAACTGTTAGAAGTTCCACATTCACCAGAGGTTACACAGCTGAGACCTGAGAAATGTCTCCCGTTCCCTGCCAGCGTTATAAACACGGCCTCTGTGAAAGTTAGAGAGCTGAACACAGAGTTTGTGTTTGTTGTTATGGGTGGGTGTGTTTGTGCCAAATTCCAAACTTCCCCATGTGTTACCCTGGAGATTTTGACACAATGAACAGGTGTGAAATTGGTTAAACTGGTTCTTTGTGAGGATCCTGTGAGAGCGGTTTTAACAGCTCTGTGTCAGAGTTGGACTCGTTCAGACTGACTTTCAGTTTTGTTCTGTAGCTCTTAACGGATTACAGCTTTGTAAGAACAGGTTTCAGCTGCTTGTGTGGGCTGGAGGTTTAACTGCAGAACCAGTAGGTTGGACCGAAAGCTGAAGTGACTGTTGTGCAGTGGTTATCCAGCTAACAGGAGTTCTCCACAAATGTCCTTGCAGAAACATTATGGTTGTGAAAATGAAGGTTGAAATGAAAGAAAATGAAGGTTGTGAAAACAGCATTCTTTACCTAATGGAAACATTAGGGAAATGTTGTTGCAACCTAAAATTGTTAGCAGGGTATATGTTTTCTTTTTTAGTAGCTGAAACTGTGTTTGGAGCTGAAACATACAAGCTGGTGTTTAGTAGCTGAAACATACGAGCTGGAGACAGATTTAAGCTGAAGTTTTTAGGTTGACAGCATCTTCAGTTCTGTCTTCACATGAACATCTACAGTTTTAGACATTCTGTCCATATATTTTATTTTAGCGTTCCTGCTACACTGACTGATCTCTGTTAGATCCCTATTAACTGTTATTATGCCAACAGGATAAATATTGTGTTTCTGTTATATGATCCAGGTGTGGCAGGCAGACGTTTGTCAGGGAGTCGACTGACAGTCAGGTTGTGTCAAGTTTTTAACCAACGTGCTGGTTTTAGTGTGACCTTCAGCTGAAATGCATTCATCTCAGTAAAATCTGTTTCTTTTACTGTTAAGTATCTTCGTAAAGATTGATGCCTCAGAAGAAATGGCCAGTTTATTTCCCAGATCGGCTCTTACATTCACTGGCTACAGCTCTTACGCTGTCTGTGAAACTGTGTGGCGCTGCAGGTGGAGTTTTTGCTCAGCAGAATTAAAGGTTTTATAAACGTGTTTATCAACACAATCTTTTCTGATACAGATTATTATGAAGGAACACAAAATAATGGTGTGAGACATGACATGAGGAGTTAAAAGCGCTGGAGTAAATGAGATGATTTCAGGTCCAGGTTCTGCCCCCTGCTGTCTGCCTGCAGCGTGACTGTCTGTCCAGAGATCAGATCAGAGCTGAGCGCCTGGCAGAACAAACTCTGCCTGTGGGATGCAGCTGTCAGTGAGAAACACACTGTGTGTTTATTTTAACGATCTCTGCCATTCATTGTTGCACATTGTGCTCTTTTCTCCAGAAGTTTCTTTGGTTTTGTTGTTTTCATTTTTATAGTGAGTGTGTATGAGTGAGTGTGTGTGTGTGAGTGTGTGTGCATGTGTGTGTGCATGTGTGTGTGCATGTGTGTGTGCATGTGAGTGAGTGTGTATGAGTGAGTGAGTGTGTATGAGTGAGTGTGTGTGTGAGTGAGTGTGTGTGTGAGCGAGTGTGTGTGTGTGAGCGAGTGTGTGTGTGTGTATATGAGTGAGTGAGTGTGTGTGTGAGTGTGTGAATGTTTGAGTGTGTGAGCGAGTGTGTGTGAGCGAGTGTGTGTCTGTGTGTGAGCGAGTGTGAGAGTGTGAGCGAGTGTGAGAGTGTGAGCGAGTGTGAGAGTGTGTGTGAGTGAGTGTGTGTGTGAGTGTGTGTGTGTTTCAGACCTGTTGCGGGTACAGCAGTACATCTGCTCCAGCGTGTCTGTGCATGTCACAATCTTTCTCAGTCTTTGCTGCTTTTATTTGATCTTCTCAGAAGGTTATCAAATGTGTCTGAACTTCTGAGAATAAACTCTGATGAAAAAACACCAGTGTGTGTGTGTGTGTGTGAGTGTGTGAGTGTGTGTGAGTGTGTGTGTGTGTGTGAGTGTGTGTGTGTGTGTGTGACCTCTGTGTTTGTTCGACTATCTAAACTGTCCAGAATGGTTTCTTAGAACATTTTATCTGTAGTCTGTCTGTCTCAACCTTAAAAGTTCCTGATTGAATGTATTCCCATTTAATAAAGAGGAAAATTATATTTGCATGACTTTAAGATTCGTTCCATCTCCAGAAATCATCTAGAAATATTTTTTTATTTTTCCTCTTCATTCATTCATTAGATTTGAGGATGATTTCATAGATCAGAAAGAGTTTTAAGGAGCAGATGTGAGAGATTCATAACAGGCTGTTACGTTCTGCAGGTTCAGCTGCAGGTTCAGCTGCAGGTTTTGTGATTTTTGTGTTGCTTTGCTCTGTTACTCCTCCTAGTGGCACAAAATTATTACTGTTCACTAAAGCTTTAGCCAAATGATATTACTTACAGCTTTACTTAAATCGCTGGTTTCTGCATTTAAGTCACTTTGAATAAAAGATAAAATTGATTATTTGTAAATTTAATTCATGACGCTGGACAGCAGAGGTGAGAGAACGTCTATCATCAGTTATCATCAGTTATCATCAGTTATCATCAGTTATCCACCGCTGCCATGACAACAAATACATTCATAAACACAATTACTGTGTCATTAAATGATCGGTCATTATATTGTAAACATCAGTGTATGTAGTGGATGGTGTAAATGTATTGGATGGCTGTGTTTGTGTCTGTAGAGAACGCTGTGGGCTCTCATCCTCTACAGGAGTTCCAGGAAAATGTGTTTGTGGAGGGAAATCGGCCAAAGTATGTGCTAGACCTGCACACAGAGGCCCAGCAGGGCCTGAAACTGCTGCAGCAGGAGGGTAAGAACTGAACCAGAACCAGAATCTACCTGAAGAATGAAGTCATGTTTACATGTTTATGTAACATGTTTGTGTTCCAGAAGATAAAAATGGGACGGACTTCCCTGATGATCGCAGCATGATTGTGAGTCCTTCTCCACACACATGTTTCACAAATATGGCATTCATACAAATCCTGCTTCACTCTTATAGACTGTTAAAATGCATCAGTAACATCCAGCATTCACTGAGTGAAATACAGATATTTGAAGATTTCCTCATATACTATCATGTTTACTGTAATGCCATTGTCCAGATTATGTATTAAGCATAGGGGTGTTAACAGTGTTGTTTTCTGCAGTCAACAGTAACAACTCGGACTGATGACAGCCGGGCCTTCAGTGAACTCGGAGGTTTTGAGTCTGAGAGTACAGCTGTTGATTCAATTTCCATGAGGTCATCCATCTCAACACGGTCCACACGCTCTGGACTCAAGCGCCAAGGTCCCGCTTCACACAGAAAAACTCTCATTAGTGGTGATATTAATTTTTATGTAAACCAGTACAGAAGGAAACATGGAAAATTATTTAGATCCTAATGTAAGCTTAAGTAGCTGATGGTGGGCCAGGTTTTGCACAGCATGAACAAAACATTAGAACAACATCATAGCAACATTGTTGTGTGTTTCTGTCTCCAGCCTCAACATTCAGACCTCTGAAGCCAGATAAGACTCAGCAGAAGACAAAATCTCACAGGAAACATGTGAGAAATGTTGTAGGAATTCCAAGACATGTCCAAAAAGAACTGGGTAGGTTTTGCTGCAGTCACACTCTTAAAATAAACAACATGTTCAGTTACTTACTGGCAAGCAGTATTTGTTTATTAATCTTTAATCATGTATATTTTGTATCTGAAGGATTGGACAGGGCAGCGTGGATCACCACCAATCTTGATGCTCAGCTACCCAACGGAGCTGCGGTCCTACCTGCCATCGTTTCCACTGTGGATGGGGGATATACCACCTCAGAGCAGGACAGCATTCAAGGCTATCTTCAGGGTGTGGAGAACTCACTCGCAAGGCTTCCTGCTTTGGCAAAACCCAACGGTGACGGAACCCTCAAAAGGATCATGAACAACCCAATAGATCCAGAAAGATCTGGAACAGGTGTTCCTTTGTTGACCACTTCAGGGAACCCTGCAGAAAATTCACCCAGTGCAGTGATGTCCATCTCTCCTCAGGCAACATACATGTCAAAAATCATTCCAAATGCTTTCCTGCCACCAGCCGTGGATGTTGTGGAACTCAGTCGAGGCCCAAGTCGCAGCAGCGTCCGAATGGTTAGTAAAAGCAGCCTGGTGGCAGCCAGCCCAGCTTCTACCCGTGCATCCACCAAGGTTTCTTCACATCGTTCAACGGACCGCTCTAACTGCTCAGGCTGGAGCCGATCAGAATCTTCAGAAACGCTGGTGTCAGATTCCTCCACCATCTCCAGCAGCAGCACTCCCCGTGTGGCCAGCAGAGAAAGTCAGGTTGAAAACACAAGTAAACCAGACAAGATAAAAACCCAGAACTACAGTTCCCACAATGCCTCAACCAATGTCAATGGAGACACTACAGACAAGGAGAACAACGGGAAGGCAGAATCTGGTGGTGCTTTAACATGGAACCTGTCTGTGATGAAAAAGACCAAGAGACCTCCAGCCCCTCCCAGCAGATCATACTCACTACACAATGGGAAACAGAGCAGGAACAGATCTGAGAGTCCGTCATACTCAACCTCTCAGGAGCTCAGACATAACAGAATTATATCCCCCTATAGCAGCCAGTTGGATGAAAATGGCCCCTCAACTTACCTGTCAAAGAAGAACCAGCCTCATTCATGCACAAATGGCAACAGCAAGCTTGTTGAATTCAGGAAAACCCTTCTGTCTGCAAAAAGTTTATTGAATGGCAAAACTCATTCCCCTGCAGTCATGGCTCTCTGTTCTCTGCTTGACATTCCAGAACATCCCAAAGTTCTGGCTCCTCCAGCACCTCCTCCAGAGACCTGGGCTCATAACCAGCGCACGTTTGAACTGTTGTGTGGGCCGGGACCTGTTAACTATGCACGCTGGGCTAAAAAGAGAGGCCTTAAAATTGTGGATGTTCCACAGCCTGGGGCCTTAACAAACAAACATGACAGTGTAAAAACACTTCCTGTGCTGCAAACTGCTGCAGAACCCCCTTCACCTCCTCCAGACACTGTTGATATGCCCCTTTCACCTGCTGAACAAGCCATAAAGCTACTGACTGCATGGATCCCTCCACATCCTCTGTTTCCTCCTCCTGCCCCTCCAGTAGAACCAGTTTCTGCACTTTCTGGTGCTGTGCAAAATGACACTATCATTCCTCCACCTCCACAATTTTCACATCAATCTGTTCTGACAATGCTTCAGTTAACATCAGATGTTCCACCACCACCACAAGATGTTCCACCACCACCACCACAAACAAAAATTGTTCCACCACCACAAGTTCCACTGCCCCCACCTCTACCACATGTTCCTCCACCACTACAGATTCTTCCACCACAAGTTATACTGCCACCACAACACCATGATCCACCACCACAAGAAATACCACCTTCACCACCTCTTGCACCAAAGAAAATCCCACCCCCACCACAAGAAGCAAAACATACAATCATCTCAACATTAACTGCTTCTCACCAAGCTATAGTTCCCCTGGCCCCCCCATTACCTACTGATATAAAAATCCCATCCCCACCACGAGAAGCCAAACATACAATCATCTCAACATCAACTGCTTCTCAACAAGCTCATGTTCCCCCGGCTCCACCGTTACCCCCTGATATAAAAAAAGAGGCCAAACTAGTGACAACTGTAAAAGAGGAGAAGCGGTCAAGCAGTCCCATAATGGCTAAAGAGGAGACCTCTTCTCCCATGGTCACCCAGTCTCTCCTACAGATGGTTCGTCTCAGGTCAGTTAAGTCCAATCACAGCCAGGTTGTAGGTCTAGATAAGTCTTCAAATCCCACACAAAAATCAAGTGCCAGTCAAGATGCTCCTCCAAAGCCTGTCAGAAGGTCTTTGATTATCACAGCGTTGCCCCCGGATGTGGAAGCTCTGACCAGCACAGAACCAAAAACTGAAGATTCACCCCCCAATGTTCTTATTAACAAAACCGTTGCTTCAGAAACTCAGCAGGGATCATCTGAACAAGTTAACATTGTTCAAAATGCACAAAACATGGGGCTTCAGCCATTATGCTCATTAGCCACAAGAGAACTAACAGAACCAGACAACAAGACAGCTTCTGCAGAACCAGCCACTGAACAACCATCCAATGACCCAGAGTTAAAACCCCAAAACCTGAAAATCCAGCTTAAAGCACCTGAACCTGCAACCCTGCAAAGCACAACAGAACCAAAAGATGCCTTCAACACCAGTCAGCCAAAGACCCAGCTCCATACACAGGAAACCAACAAAACCAACCATAATGCAGTAAAGCAAGCAATCATCATTGAAGCCCCATCAAAGCCAGAGAGTGATCGGCCTGAAACCCAGTCATTCAGTTTTAATCTGCCTGTTCATTCTTCTACACCTCCTGTGATCTCTCCACCAGCGAATCCCTCCATGCGTCTCCAGGATGCCATCCGTCTGAAGGCTGCAGCTTTATCTACCAAAGACAACCAAGTAAAACGCTTCGGCCTGCGATCCCCTCCACCAGCCACAGGTGGCAACATTGCACCCATCTCTCCTGCATCCACAGCCAGCTTTATCTTCTCCAAGAACACCAAGAGGGTTGTAATGGAGACAGAATTATCTTCTGATTCATTTAAGCCTCATGGCTCACACATGACAGCTACCAAAGTTCCTCCTCCTGTTGCTATAAAACCCAAAGCTAAGGTTGAAAGTGCTGCTGAGTCTGTAGCTGAGTGAGAGCATGTGCACACAGACACTGTACAAACTGCTGGACAGAAGTACAGACAGACGTCTGAGAGAACAACGAATCACATGCATGAATGTGTTCATAATTCTGATCAATAGGCCTTGAGTTTTACAGTTAAAACCAGGATTTAGATTTTAGGCCCAAACCGTTTCACCAAAACAATTTAAATTCTTTCATCATTTATTCACTCTCATGTTATTTCACACCTGTATGACACAATAGATACTTTAAATGATGCTGGTAACCAAACAACAGTGGCACCCTTTTACTTTCACAGTATGGATATAAAACCATTGAGACATTTCTCAAAGTATCTGCTTTTGTCTTCCACAGACGTTTGGAATAACATGAGGGTGAGAAATAAATACCAAAAAGTCTTTATGTACAGCATGGGGCATATTGCACTTTTGTACACTGCTTTAGTGTAACTGAAAATAACTAAATCAAACTACAATTTCCATTTCCATCATGTAAATGTGAGTCACTGGTGTTTGGTCTTGGAAATGCTAAACATTCTTGTTTTATTTATGCGTCCACAGTGCTAGACAGGAGACATGCCAGCTTACATTTCTGTCTCTTACGTCCATTTGTTAGCACTATAAATACTGTAGTGTCTCAACAGGAAAGTAATGCGAGAAGGTATTTGTAAGTGTGTAAACAGGAAGTGATGTCCGGCGCAAAACTTGATTGCCTGACAGAATATCAGAAAAGGAAAAAAAAGGTTAGATGATAAATGTAGATGAAAGAAGGAATAAAAGATGGAGGTATGTACCACTGATTTGGGAGGATTGTTTTTATGGTGTGTTATATAAAGGCTGGGTAGATAATTTGTAAAGTGGCATAAATATATTTATATAAATATATGTCTTCAGTGTAAAGGAATAATGAATAGGATGTCCTGCCTGTCAAACTATGTATTTTTTATCTGGCTTTGGAAGTGGCGGTGGGATTTTAACTTCATAGTTAGCTTGCTATTCGTATTCTCCCTTAAGATTGTCTACCCTACCTGTAATAAATTTATTTTACTTTATAAAACACAACCAAAAAATTGTAGTAAAAAAACCCTCCAGTGTGTCCAGCTGTTCATATTCTGGAGTGATAAATGTGTGAGTGAAGCGTTAGAGGAATTAAAGCAAGTCAAGTGTTTTAGTGAGTGTGTGTGTAGATCAATCTCACAAAACTACTGAACAGGTAAAAGGTTTATGAAAGTTTAAAAGTTTTTGTGTTGGTTTACAGTGTCTGTGTACATTACAGTCTACAGACAGATCAAATAAAAATGAATGTTTGCTTTTAATATATACATTTTCTCATGCACTATACTTTTAGGATTGTGTTCCTATTATTTCAGTGACTTTCTGTCTGATTATAATCTCTTAAGGAGAAATATGTATTTACAGACGTTGTTTCAAAACATTCTCTACAAAGATTGAAATGTTTATTCATTGTGTTCACAAGGTTTGAGAGTAAAGACTGTATGAAACAGTTTCTTGGTGACATTTTCTGGTCTGGCTATTTTTTCTTGTGTTGTTTTTTCCCTTATACTTTTAAAGCTGAACACAGCCACACATCTAATATGACTTTAGTGCACATTCCTAGATCCTTGTTTCATTTTCTATATTTCCATTGATTTTTAAAGGAAAAAGGAAAGGAAAAATATGAGTTTCACGTGTGATGGTGTTTCTGCATGTGAAACTCATGTGAGGTGGTTTGTCAGGAGTCACAACATGCCTCTGAAAAGTGATAAGGTGACTTTATTCTGAGTTTCCCCACAGCGTGAAGTGATTCATGGTTAAGTTTTCTGGAGAGATGCTTGTAGAATGAGAGGACAGATAGATCTCGGGTTACTCATTTCCTGCTATGCTTTTATCAGCCCCTGTAGTTTTTATAACACTTGCTTTATTATACGAGTTGCTTAAAGACACTTTCCGAGTGAGAAGAAAGTGAGAAGAAAGTGAGAAGAAAGTGAGAAGATGAGAAGCAAACCAGTATATTGTCCATCCATCGCGCATCATTTTTAAAGGGTCGCTTTTATATGTATTTTCTCCAGTAATGTAAAACTTATATAGTTTATATAGTTAAAGTATTTGCACATTTAACACTTTATCGTTTAATGTCACATTCACTCCGAAACAATAAAACAACCTTAAAGCTGCGACCGTCCGGTTTATTCATTTATGATTCATTTATGATTCATTTATGATTTATTTATATGTGCAGGATAACATTAAAAGTTGACAGATTTACCACCTCGTATCGCTCTTGTATAGATGCGCACTAGTTAGGGCACGTGCTCGATTAAGACCCGCCCCGTTTAATGGTCCCTGTAAGTAAGTTACTGGGAGTTTGATCAGAAGTTACTGGTTTAGCAGCTGTTCACACAGACATGAACCTGAAGCCTCGAGTCTCGGTGATGATCTTCTTGTCTTTTCTCCAGAAAGCGGCTCGTTTCGGTAAGACTTTTACACTTATAACAAAACTGAGTTAAAAGATTCACTGAAACGTTTAAGTCTCTTTAGTCACACAATAAATGAACAATAAAATGTCTTACATACCCAATGATATGGTGATGGGTTACTAACACAACCCTGTTTGTTTGTACTGGTCCTAATAGTAACTGGGTTTGCATAAAATATGCAATGATTTATTATTAATATTAATATTACACAACACTGGGATAAAAAGCTGGCAGGTAAATTAAATGACACATTTGTTTCTTTAAATCCTGACCTGTGCTGTGAAAATAATAGTGTAAATAACAATAATGTGCTTGTGAAACTCTCTCTCTCTCCAGCTGGGTTTGAGGTGACGGTACCCAGTGACACTCTCATTGGCTTTTATGCTGAAGTTCTGGTCCTGCCGTGCACCTTTACTGTGGACCCTTCATGGGATCTGAGCAGCTCTGTTATTACGTGGCAACGTGGACAAGAAGTTGTTCACAGTTTTTATTACAGCCGGGACCAGCTGGACCGCCAGGACTCTCTCTATGCCAAACGCACCAGACTCTTCTATCAGGAGATTGAACGAGGCAACGCCTCCCTCAGACTGGACCGAACATCTCTGAGGGACTCTGGTTTGTACACCTGCCTGGTCAGCACGAGTTCTGGCAGTCAGAGGAAAACTTTTCCTGTCAGTATTGCAGGTAATTGTTTAACAAAACAAGTGGGTCTCATTTATCGGACACCAGCACAGATCCATCTCAAGAGATCTGAATGTTTGCGGCAGCTGTGTTTTTATTTAAATCTGTGTTTTGTTGTTTCAGCGTTTTACTCAGAACCTCGTCTGCGGTTCTCGGTGCTGAATGATGGGGTCCGTCTGCTGGTGTCCTCAGAGGGGGGGTTTCCCTCCCCTACGCTGCAGTGGCTGATAGAAGATTCAGAAGACATCACAAACCAAACACACACACACCTCGTGCAGGACACACACACGAGGCTTTACAGTGTGTCCAGCTGGATTCATCTTTCCGAAGGGACCAACTCCTCTCTGACGTTCCTACTGCACAACAAGCCCCTGAGACAAAACTTCAGGAGATACGTCCAGCTGTGCTCAGGTGAGGATCTCTGATCATTACTGTTTGTGTCTGAATGAGTTTAGTTTGTCCTGAGAATCCATGCCTGGGTAGTTTTAATACTAATAAACTGAACCTGTGAATGTTTATGGTTAAATGTTTCTGGGTATTGCTGTAAGCATTTTGAGAAATCCTGTTTGTGTCACTGTGTTCTTGTAGCTGAATTTGCAGTTTTGCATTGACAACACAAAAGCTGTGGGTCTGATTTCCAGGAAATACACAAACTCATAATTACTTAAGCACTTAAACAGCACCTTTCATTTTGAAGTCAGATGTTTGAAATGAGCCTGTTGTTTACAGAGTGATGCTTCCTGCAACTGATTTACTGTGTTGTTTTTTCTACAGATAAGAAAGGAAAACAAGAAGCAACAGTTTTCCGATGTCATGGATGCTTCACATTGATCCCTTTAGTTGGAATTCTGCTATTAATCATAATGAGTCTCATGTTTTTATTCATCCGAAACAGAGGAACACAGATGGACAAAAATACTGGAAGTGAACTCTGTTAATGGAAAAGTTGATCAGCCAATGACAAACTGCTATATACCAAATTAAAACACTTCCTGGAATAAACACAGGACTGTTAACTCTATTTATATTGCTGACCTTGATGATTTTAAACTATTAATGTTGCCATTATTGGTAGTTTATTAGGGACCCTGATTATTTTTATGGGTTAACATTTCAATCTATTGTTTAAGTAATTAATAAATCAGATTTCACCACAACACAGTATATTGTATTTTTGGGGAATCTAATTCCTGCTACTTGCGTCCATTTTTCTTTCCTCTAATGTTAATATAAATAAAAAACAACATAATTACAAGTAGCAGAAAATAGATGATTTAAAAAATTAAACTCTTCCTATTATACTCTTATATATAATCTAATGAGGATCTAATTATATTACAATGTATGACTTTTATATGATCTGTTTTATGGTGAATGTTGTGACATTAAGACATACAACTACATACTAGGTCATTTTTGTAATTACAAATTATTTGTTGTATTTACACAGAGGTTATTTCTGAACTTACTGAATCCTCAGTTTTATTAAAACTAGAATTTACCTACAATGAAATCAATAAGTTCATCTTGTGCTTCAGAAAGTGATGTTTGGATGTGAGGATGTTTTTTTAAGTATTGACATTTATTTTTTAAAAAGCTGCTTTTTTATGGCAATAAACTGCATTATATTTTAGGTTTGTGATATGTGACATTGCAGACTGTTTTACTCCTGTGTGGTCGATTCACAGTCTGGTTTTATGACACTTGACAATGCAAGTGGAGAAATATTAGAGAAATATGGATATAAAAAGGACACAATTTCTCTTCTTGAATTCACACTGAAAAACACATCTCTGAAATACAAGCTTCACATGTTGTTACCCAGATCTGGTTTATTTGTTATTAATTTTAAAAAGGCCCTAGAAGTTTTGAATAATTTCTTTGGAATAAAATAGTAATCCAGTTTTCTTACGACACCCTGTTTGATTTACTCATTCTGTCTAACTTTTCCCATCACCTGAATCCATGTCATCCAGTCTGGAACTTTCCAGAATATTTTTTTCCTGAAGTCATCAGGGGAGTATAAATCAGTATAAAATTGTCTTTTTAACCTTAAATGTCTTGAATCTCCACATCTATTTTCTCTACCTCTATTTACTGTTTCTCTCCTCCCTGTCTCTCAGCATTGCCCTCAGAGGTAACAGGCAATAAAGTTCCATGTTCCACCTTTGTGTAATTTTGCTGTACTAGTGTATTATAGGTGTATTATAGGTGTATTATAGGTGTATTATAGGTATATTATATTTAACGTTTAAGTAACATAACAGTAAAACAGGGAGTGTTTTTTGGTCGTGCATAAATGACATCCCTTAGATATTGTGTCTGATTGTCCCACACAGAATCCTATCACAGAAATTCATCTGGTAAGCAATAAAGATCTTTGACATCATGGAAACTTTGGATTTAAAATAAAACGTGTTGTATGTCATTGTAAAGCCTGACTGCACAGAAAACAACCAAACCAAATCTTTCCTGTTAGAGACACTGAAAACTTATCAGGAGCATCAGTGAACTTTAAAGAACGAGACAATAATGTCTGGAAAACCTACATCAATATTAATCATTTACCCAAGCATAGAAATGTTTTATTTACTCATTCTTGATCAGTTATTGTTCGGATCTATATAAGGATTTATAACTTTATGTTATATA
>JBAJNP010005270.1:0-29707 GCA_036877545.1 Yasuhikotakia modesta
CACTGGTAAATGGTTTACTGACCATGGTATTACTCTCCTGACCTGAACCCCATAGAGAATCTGTGGGATATTGTGAAGAGAAAGTTGAGAGACGCAAGACCCAGCACTCTGGATGAGCTTAAGGCCGCTATCGAAGCATCCTGGGCCTCCATAACACCTCAGCAGTGCCACAGGCTGATTGCCTCCATGCCACGCCACATTGAAGCAGTCATTTCTGCCAAAGGATTCCCAACCAAGTATTGAATGCATAACTGAACATAATTATTTGAAAGTTGACTTTTTTGTATTAAAAACATTTTTCTTTTATTGGTCGAATGAAATATGCCAATTTTTTTAGATTTTTTGGGGTTTTCATGAGCTGTATGCCAAAATCATCAATATTAAAACAATAGAAGGCTTGAACTACTTCAGTTAATGTGTAATGAATCTAAAATATATGAAAGTCTAATGTTTATCAGTACATTACAGAAAATAATGAAATATCACAATATGCTAATTTTCTGAAAAGGACCTGTACATCCTAAATTGGACATCCAAAAACTCCTAAAACTGCTAGAAGAGTAATGCATATTTCACCAACAAGAGGTCCTGTTGAAATGAGAAAGAAGCTGACTTTTGCTCCAAGGAAAAAACGAGAAGTTAGTTTGACATAGTTTTTTAATGTAAATATAGTGACCCATGATTTTTTCAATGTCTGGTGGTCATGCAGGAAGATACATGTTTGACAAAGTTAAGTGGATTCTAGCTGTCTGGATTCAAAGCTGTCTAGATGGTGAATTTTTCCTGGTGAATTTAAACCCCATTCAGTAACTAATTGTTCAGATTACTTTGAAACTGGTAACAAATTTGATTCAAATTTTTTATTAAATGAATCTGTCTCCATTTCTTCTAGCAAGGGCCAACATTTAATTGATCGAAAAGAATCAACTCAAATGAATCAATGTTATCAAAAACATACTTCTACAATTGTTACAGGTTACCTTTAAAAATGGAATATAGGAGTCTAATGAAATGTATTCGATTTTTTTCTTACTAAAATATTTGTAAAAGTCAACCTACAGTCAACCAAAACAAGCCAAAGTAACAAAACTACTATGTTATTTTAGGATGTTGATACCGTCTGTTGAGCGATTATACCCCGGTCATTTAAAAGTGGTGTTAATGTTGGCAAAACAAGATCCAATGTTTGTAAATTATACACTGCAAATTTTGTTTCTCATTTGACTGAACATAAACAATTATTTGTTATGTTTTTCTGTATTTCTTTTCACGCAGTTAAACACTGCTACTGACAATTCAGTGTGTAACGGTAAACACAGATAGTGTCTTGCTGGCCAAAACTTGCTGTGAAAACAATGTTGGTAACATTATTTTATTGCATTGTAGGTTACAGTATGTTCCATAAATGAGACTCTTTTGTCTCAGCATCAGTTAGCACCAGGCGACAGCGCTCGTACCTGCCAGAGGGCCGGCAAACAAACAGGCATCACCTGTGGCCATCTGTGTCCCCTAAATGATGGCCAGCCTCCAGGTTGATGCTAGATTTAGGCAAAGGTGTTTTCTGTTTGACTGCCCTTTAAAGTGCAGAGGTGGTGATGGAGCAGGGATTGTAAGTGATTTTAAAGACTGGAAACAGAGATGTGATGACTGGCAGCTGAGACTTGGTAAACCTGAGAAGCCCAGTTCATCCCCAAAGAAAGTCCTTAATTTACACAAGCCATGTTGATGGTCATGGTGGACGCCGTCACGTGCACATCAGCACTTTGTTTGTTATCTCTCCCCATGCTGTCGAGTGAGCCAAAGAAGAAGAGAAACTGCCTGGTGGAGAGAAGGAAAAGACGCCCGTGACAGGACATGAAGGCAAAATCATGGCTGAATGGTGTAATGCATGCAGGTGCGGCTGGCATGTGACGTCAGCAAATGAGAGCAAGGCAAAAGCTTACAGCACCTGGTATTCCCAGGCCGTCTCCCATCCAAGTACTAACCAGGCCCGACTCCGCTTAGCTGCCGAGATCAGACGAATAGCATGTAGTACGAGCCACCCACGCCAACAAGGATAGCAAACGCAGTCTAGGGGAACAACACTTGGACCACAGTACCAAACAGAGTTAATTCCGTGTCCACAAGTAGCCTTGTGATTGTAATCAAGTTACTGTAAAGAAGTTGTTCTATATTATTTAGGTGATAATCTTCACAGTTATCCTGTTTGTCAATCAATTGCATAATTGCATTCTGTTTAGAATGAATTAACACCTAATTTTGTATTCATATTTATTTCATATACATTCAGAGCCTGACTGTTTAGTTAATAGGCTGTTGGCACTATGGCTACTGCAGCTTCACTGCTATTTAGTTCAACACCAGTCAAGTCATGGCCAGAGAAAGACTAAATCTTGAGTTTGAAGAGGATGTTGCAAATCTTCATCTTAACATCATCATTGCCTGCAAGACACGGGGAGAAAAGAGGATGGCATTTAGTACATTTTAATACATTTGTTCTGGATATAATTCAAGATTATATCTGCCTGATTTGCGTAACTAATAAAATGTGTTATTGCAATTATGTACTGTCTTGCTCATTTTTTCTGATTTGTTTTGTTCAACCAAATGTGCATATAGTCTAATTATACACTGCTAGACAATGGGTCACCTTAGGTCTACCTGCCCCTTCCTCTGAGTGACAAACAAAAAAACAAACAAGCAAAAAAAATATATATAGATATATATGTTATATTTTTATGTTCTCTTTGAGTGTTATTTCTTATGGCAGGGAATTTATGGCTTAGGCGAATGCACAGCATTCAATAATGATAAACTTTTAGCCCAATTATGCTGTCATGCTAATGTTAATTCTTGACTTTACACTGTGGCTCAAAACATATTTGACATAATTCTGTTTTCGTTTGAACGGGGCAGATGCGCCGTCAGCCCAAGATTAACACCCAAAGCTTCTGTTCATAAACAGTATTTACATTAAACTATAGTTAGTATAAAGTCTTGATTCATGATGATATAAAGGATTAATGTCCAGATAGATGTAGTGGCAGTAACTTTATTATGACGGGAGAACTTTGTGGCATGTAACGCTGAAAGCTTCAATCAAACATTACAAATAACTCACCATTGAGAAACTTTTAAATCCAGACTTTGCTGAACAGGTTCTTCCTCTAATTCAGTGTCTCCTCTGATTCGGGCTCAAACATATAAGGCTGAATCTGGACCATAGCTGTCGGTTCGGGTTATTGGGCCAGTAAATGGTTCTGTAAGTGTTCAAAAGCCAGGCAACGACATAATTATTCTTTCGTGTGGAAGTGAAGGCAGCCAATAAGCGTGAAGCGCTCCGCATATCATAATGAGGTTATAAGAGCCCCTCCAGCGGAGCAGAATTCACCTTTAGTGGTCACCTTCAATTAAATGTTAATTGATAAGTGGAGAATAAAACCTTGCTGGCTAAAACAGCAGGTCAGCAAACATGAAGTTGCGATGTACTGGATTGCCCTTCACTTTGTTTACTCTGTGCTTCCCTTGTTCCCTGTGTTCTGGATTACCTGGTTTTTGGAATTTGGATTGTTTCTTTGACTTTGATGTTTTGCTCCCTGCCCTGACCTCTTGCTTTGTTCATTGGATTACGAGTTTTGGATTTGTCTTTGTTGTTCCCGTCTGCCTGTTATTGACCCTGCCTGTTTCTGACCATGCCTCGTTGTCATAATTAAAGTATAACCCTGCATTTAGATCCGACTCCTATCCCTGTGTTCATGCCTCCTGTGACAGAATACATCGCCACTCCAGGATCCAGCGGGTTGTCAGAGGACCCTATTGGTCAACTTTTTCAACTAAAACAAGGTAATTCCTCTATGGAGGACTATGTTTCCCAGTTCTGTGCTCTTGTTAATAAGGTTTCATTCTATGATGAACAATTTTTTTTAAATCTATTTCGTTATGGGTTTAATGAGCCATACAAGTGTGCACTAGCCACAGAGGTTCATTGTTTACTGTGGGTAATGCTAAGGAGCAGGACGAGCCACAACCCAAGATGGCCACCAAGCCAGAACCATAGCCCACGATGGCACATGACAAGATGGCTGCCGCTATGGAGTTTGCACATGACTCATTCCTGAGGCAAGTCCAGCTACCGCTGTCATTTCTGGGCCAAGTCAAACCACAGCTGTCGTCATCCCTCCTGAGTCAAGCCCAGGCTCTACTACTGCTCTTCTGAGTCCCGTCCAGGTTCTCCTGACGCTCCTCGTGAGTCAAGGTCAGTTTTCACTGTTACTCCTTGTGAGTTAAGGTCAGTTTTTCACTGTTACTTCTCTGGATTCAAGTCTAGTGACTTGAATCCAGAGTCCACTTAACTTGACTGAATCCAGTCAAGTCAAGTGACCGCATGCTGTTCCCTCTGAGTCAAGTTATGTCTGAGCCGTCGCTGTTTCTAGTCACGTCTTAGGCGACGCTGTTCCCCCTGAGTCAAGTCAACCTCAATACTACTGGGACTATGTTGTGACTATGTTGGGGGGGGGTTATGTAACGCTAGGACAATAGAGGGAGTCCTACCCCCGTGACTGTCTGTGTTTGCTCCCTCTGCTTCCTCTTTTGCAACTTCCTGTTTGTTTGCTTTAAAACAGTAAGTCAGCAAACTGGAAGTTGCGATGTACTTTGTGCTTCCCATGTTTCCCTGTGTTCTCTGTGTTTTGGATTACCTGGTTTTTGGAATTTGGATTGTTTCTGGGACTTGATGTTTTGCTCCCTGCCCTGACCTCTTGCTTTGTTCATTGGATTACGAGTTTTGGATATGTCTTTGTTGTTCCCGTCTGCCTGTTATTGACCCTTCCTGTTTTTGACCATGCCTCGTTGTCATAATAAAAGTTGATCCTCGTTGATCTGACTACCGTCCCTGTGTTAATGCCTCCCGTGACAATGGGACTAATTTGATGTGGCAGTAGAGTGGAGAATAATGAAAAAAATAGATAGTGAGTAGCAGTAGAGTTTTTAATTTTGCTGAAGAAAAAGTCAAAGGTTCCTGATAGCAGCTCTAGAAACAATCTGTTGTTACAAGGAGCAAATTAAGCTGGATTTTATATGGATGAAATTGTAAGGATAATATGATTATGATTAATTTGATCACACCGGTGATTGACATCTCCATGGAGGGTCTTGGCCTCTTAAAGATCCACCAGTAGCTGGATCCACTTAGAGGCTGGCCGATCTAAAACTCCCCCTGGAGGAAGCTGCAACAAAATAACAGACAATAATTAGTGGGGCAGTTGTGGTCTACTGGTTAATGAATTGGGCTTGTAATTAGTAAGTTGCTGGTTCAATTCCAGCGCTGGCAGGTGGCAACTGAAGTGCCCTTGAGCAAGGCACCTAACCCCTGATTGCTCCCAGGGCGCTGCAGGGATAGCTGCCCACTGCTCCGGGTGTCACTCCTCACGATGGATGGGTTAAATGCAGAGGTCACATTTTGGTTATGGGTAACTGTCACTGACAAACACGTCACTTTCTTCACTTAATTAGCGTAGCTGCTGTTCATAAACCTTCAAGCAAGAAAATAAATATTTTATAGGTGGAAGTAGAAATACTTTACGAGGTGTTCAGCTATATTAAGAAAATTCTAGACTAAAGAGATGAGTTTTTAGGCTAGATTTAAACTGTAGAACTCTGTCTGATCAGATTTATCAGATTTATTATTCTGGTATGGACACCCAAAAGTCCAGAGTTTTGAGACTTTAGGGTACGAGGCGGATTAATTAATTTAAAACCTTCCTTTTAGCACCTTTTAGCTCAATTTGTCCTTAGAAAGGACTCGTGCTGCTCCGTTTTGAACTAATTGTAGCCTGTTTGTTAACGAGGCAGGACAATCTCCACACTACCCCCCTCTGGCCATTAATGGGAACCGCGCCTGTAAGCAATCGGCTTATCAAGGTATAAAACCACCCCATGAACAAACTCTAGTACAAAGTCTTGTATTCCCTGCTGGTGTTTATCTCATTGTTATTACACTGGTCTGCTGCCTGCCTCGAACCTTGCCTACCCCTCGACTCTGATTCTGGCATGCATTTGACATTCCTGTTTACTGCTGTTGACCTCTGTCTATTTTACTCTTTTGAATAAGTGCTGCATATGAATCCTACTGGTTTCCTGTGTCTGTTACAAGATCCTTGAGTCCTTCATTCTCTCTCTGTCCATGAACGGATTGTTTTTTAGATAATAAAGATTAAATTGATTTGAGTGCTTTTATTTACTGTATTTTATATACTACAAAATGATATACACTCTATATACTGTATTTTTATACTCCACTGACTGCATCACCTGTAATGCATGGTTATTGAAGTAAAATATATAATATTCATGCAGAATAAATGTGCAACAATATGACACTTCTTTATGGGGCAATTCAACTACTGAGATAATATAAATATAGTAGTTAATATAATCAATCGTTGTCTTTACTATAAAACCAAGTCCTATTTTTGTGAAAACTAATGTGTTTAATGTTATGCTAAATATAAGTTAAATCGTGTAAAATTCAGTTTCTGGTTTCTGTTTCTGGTTTACATGCGTTTTATTATTGAGCATGTATTTTTAAAAATATGCAGTACAATAAGATTTAACAAAATAATAAAAAAACCTATTAATCAATATTAATCAATAGGCATGTCAATAATTGACATCAATGCTACAATGCATTAGTAGAAACAATGCTCTACACACAGCATATGTGTAGTTCTATATTTGCAACCATAATACCAAAGCGTATAAGCACATTGTTCATTTAACCATGATTATAGTGACCTCTGCTGGTGCAACACCACGTGTGTGGTGCTGTTTATAAAATAATTCTTACTTAAATTGTATTACTGTACCGTTGTACTATACTATACTACTTGACATTTTCAATAAGAACTGATTCATAAACGTACAAAAATTCCCTCTGCACGTGTTTCATGTATCATGAGTCCCAATGCTGGAAAAGCATAATAATAAACACTAATAATAACAATAACAACATGAATAACAATCGTAATGAACATTTCTAGACATTATAATATTGCTTTCTAAAATCACGTAAAATAGCCTCGCTACACAAGAGGCGGGGCCAAAACGCATCAACCAATGGACGTAGGAAACGTCACTGACTTCCCATCACCCTTTGCAAAAGGAACTATTAGCGGGAACGCGGCGCTCCGGCAGCGAGGATGTGATGGAAACATGAATCGCTAAACAAATATCTTCTCATAACTTGTGCTTTTCTTCAGCCAAGGTGAACTGCAGACAGCGCTTTGTGCTTTCATACAGCAATTCATGTAATATATTAAAATACGATGCTGTTGTTTAAATGTTTTCTGTTAAATTGCTTTCGTTGAGATTTTGCGCCGTGGTTTCTTTCAGCAGGACTGTTCTGCTTAGCGTCTGCTATTTACATTGAATCCAACTAATACAGATTTAGTAATAGTAGTGATACATGTGCTAGTGTTCTAGCTTGCATGTGTGGTGTGATATAATTTGATGTATTTGGTGTATTAGTTGTGTTGGTGAAGATTATAACCTCATGTTGGTCTTCACGTGATTTAAGGGTCACAGGTTAAGGTAGCTGCGCATTTGCTTTGTTCTTGAGTTCGTTATAATCTCAGATTGCTTTCTTCATGTTGTGACTGTCTGCTTTGTGCAGGTTAAAGAGAGCTTTAAATACATCATGACAGGAACAATCTTATCTGCTGGAGTTCTCAAAGGTACCGATGGGTATTTTTTGTATGTTTCACCATACACTTCAGTTATGTTCAGTCCCTGCTTGCTCAGCAAAGTGACAGTATGAAGATCAGAATTGTCAGTCGTTAATATTAACATTTGATCGTGGTGTTAATATTGGTGTTAACAGTGTTCTGTGTAGCATTATTAGGTGTCCTTAACAAAAAAGATTTAGTTGTTTCTTTGTATTTTTTTTATTAAAATTGTCTGCTACAGTAGCCTGTCTAAAGTTCAATAAACCCATTCTCCTAAATGTAAAAAAATTCACTATCATCACACATTATAACTCGGTTTACTTGTTTGATCGGTAATTTTATGTCCAATTTCTTCCTGTCCAATTTATTTCTGCTTTGAATATTTTGTTTCTATGTTAAATACTTATGAATCATATCCTTGTGTGCACTCAGTGTGTTTATCATTCCTGTCATCTGTTTATCTGTCTGAAGATGTGGTGGCGTATGTTGACGTGTGGTCAGCCAGCAGGATGGAGGATTACTCTGAGCCATTCATCCAGCAGCTGCTGGACATGGGTGCAGAGGTCACAACACTTTGGATTTTGTTTATGTATTTAAAAATTGAGTTATATGTAAAGTGAATATATTTAAAAACCACAGGTATCAAAGACATTGAACAAACAAGTGACCCATGTAGTCTTCAAACATGGGCGTCCGTCCACATGGAAGAAAGCCCAGAAAATGGGAGTGAGGATTGTTTCTGTTCACTGGGTGGCCAGGTGAATATCTTACTCATCATTTACCACCTGCATGTTGAAATAGTGTTGAAAAACACACATCTGTTGTGGGAATCAAAAAAAGATTTTTATATGTTTTTTTTGTTATTTTTCAAATGCTGAATTTCCCAAAATATTAATTGTTGAGTACTTGTAAATGGGAGCCAGACTAAAGTATGTATTTTTTGTGACTGGCACAGAATGTGTTTCAGCAGTAGGAGGAGACCAAATCACAGTGTATTTGCCAATAATTTTAGAACACAAGTAATGCATATTAGAAAAAATGTTACTTCATCATAAATAGTGCAAAACAGTTTAAGTTGCATTCAGAGTGAATCAGGAGTTGGGTTAAGACCTAAATCAGTGAAGTGTAATTGAAAGTGTGGGATCTAGGCAATCCTCATGTGATCATGGGATATGAGATGCATGAATGGTGCAACCAGGAACTCATATGCTTCCAACAGAAAGTTAAACCTTCAATAACATTTCATTTTCTGGCATGATAATCATGTCAGAAATCCCCTTCATGTTTGATAACAGTTCAGTGTTTCCTAGAGCTGTATTTTGCAGTTTCATTGAAACTTCTGGCAGCATATTCTGGTGTAGTTTTAAGTTTAATGTCGCTATCAGTAATTCATGTTACATTTGATCTTTGCAGTTGCAAGGAAAGATGCGAACATGTTAAAGAAGATCTCTTCCCTGCTCAAAATGAACAATCGAAACATCATCTGAACAAACGAACTGTAAGACTACATAACATGAAATCAGCTTCAAAATAAGTTAAACCTGTAATTTAAGCTTGTGATTACGATGACTAGGAGGGGACTTTTTCTGTTCACTTATTTTTGCTGTGGCCATAACATTAATTTGTGGTAACATCATGTTGTGAAGTTGTTCCCTCAAGACCCTTTGAAGGAACAACATCTATTTCTTGTTACACTCATATGCTATGAATTCAAGAATGTCATATGATTCATTTAACGTAGCAATGTCATGAAGACATGCCGTATTAAATTTGTTTTAAGGATTAAAAAGAAATGACATTTTTTCTTCCTAGGGGATGACTTCACATCATCTGGTCACAGCATAAGTATGTTGATACCTCAACAAGTAGATCTTGTGGCCGTGATATACACTCCTGAACAAAATCTTAAGACTGGGGGAAACATTGCAAGTATTCGCATTTTGCGCTGGTGGATCATAACCGGGTTGTAAGTACTTCTTCAGAATGCCAAAAGAAGAAACAGTAGCAAGAGACAAAAAATATCTAATCTCCTACTATCTCCTCCAATGCCACAAACTTGCCCGTTTGGAATTTGCAAGGGAGCACCAAACATGGGACATTGAAATGTGGAAGAAAGTTTTATTCTCTGATGAGAAAAAATTTAATCTGGACGGTCCTGATGGCTTCCAACGTTACTGGCGTGACAAGGAGATCCCACCGGAAATGTTTTCTATGCGGCACAGTGGAGGAGGCTCCATCATGATCTGGGGTGCTTTTTCCTTCAATGGGGAAATGGAGCTTCAGGTTGTGCAGGGGCGTCAAATGGCGGCTGGCTATGTGGATCTGTTGCAGCAGGCATCCCTCTTGACTGAGGGTCCCCGTCTGTGTGGTAATGACTGGGTCTTTCAACAGGACAACGCTGCAATTCACAGGAGAATAACGTCACTCTTTTGGACCATCCTGCATGTTCCCCTGATCTATTGAAAACATTTGGGGATGGATGGCAAGGGAAGTGTACAAAAACGGACGTCAGTTCCAGACCGTGGAACGCCCTTCGTGAAGCCATCTTCACCACATGGAGCAACATTCCCAGCAGCCTCCAGGAAACAGTCACATCAAGCATGCCGAAGCGAGTGTTTGAAGTGATCAACAAGAACGGTGGGGCTACTCACTTCCTTTTTGACACTTTTAGTTCTGTTGTGGGTTTATTTTTGGGCTATGGTCTTAAACTTTTGATCAGCTGATGAACAGCCTGTTTGAGTTTAAATGCAGTTTTCAATAAATTGCCTACTCTCTATTTTTTGTGTCTTCCTCCTGTTTCTTCTTTTGGCATTTTGAAGCAGGATCTTTGAAGCAGATCCAACAGCGCGAAATGCGTAAAATTTGCAATGCTTCCCCCGGTCTTAAGATTTTGTTCAGGAGTGTATTATCATGTTCCCATGAGTTAATATCTGCTGTGGCCATAACATATGTTAACAAAGCTAAATGATTCCCCTCCGATCAGGTGATCTTAAGCATGCATACAGTTGCATGTAGACTTTATTGTTTGTTTGTTCTAGCAGCACCGTTGCATGCAGCCCAGAGATATTGCAGTAAAGACCCCAGAGACTGATAGACGGATGAAGAAAAAACTGGATAAGTTGATGGAGGGTCTGATCTCTTCATCCCCTGTTGGTGAGGGCTGACGTTTGTTTTAATAAGTTCATTTTTGAAATTTCTTGTGCATTTGGGATAATTGTTTGTTTTTAAATCAGTTTCTGATACATCGCCATTCGTTATCGATGAGGAGAGTGGAATAGTATACAGTCCCTCTTTAAAACGCTCTGACAGCATGGCTCAACGACTGAAGGAAATGAGAGCTCAGCGTGAACATCTCTTACCCACAGGTACTTCAACCACTGAAGAACCACAAAATATATTATACTGAATGTGTTTTGATAATAGATTATTTATTTAGTCAGGTATTTAGATAAAAAATTGTTTTTGCCTGTGTTTAAAGTTTGTACTGCTCTTATATATAATTATATATAAGATAATTGTTTGATGAAAGATACAGACAGAATAGCAACTATTATTAAAATGAATATGCTGGTTCTCTGTGTGCTACTGTGCACACCTGTGACTTATCCACAATGAAATTAGTTAATCATTTTATTATTGGTTTTATTTGGTTTCCCTAAGTTACTGCAGTTCTACACAAATTAGAGTGTTGTGCTTATGAATTTTACATACAAATTTACTTAATTTTTTTATGCTGTATAAATGTTGGATGTATTTGTGCCACAGCATCACAAATGCAGGACGTAGGGTCAGGATGTGCGTCTTTGAGATCTTCTCTTGAGGCCTCACCAACACTGTCTTTCCTGCAACAGCTAGGTTAGGACAAACAAAAATCACAGTTTACTTTTTTGGTATTAGAAAAATGATTTGTTTAGATTTGTTAAACAAAATCTTTTTTGTTTTTACAAAAATCAAACAATTTTTAACAAAATCTAAAATGTTAAAAATCAGCAACTATTTCTTGCAGAAAAAGAGCCTTTGGATTGTTGCTCAACGTCTCACCAGTGTCCCTCAAAGAATAACGATCAAAGGAGAAACCAGAAAGAGAATAAGAAGTTAACAACAAAATTAACCAGTGAACAAATTTCCCAGACATCTCCTGAATCAAACATGGCAATCGTTTGTAATTTGTCCAGCACAAAAAAAAATCCTGAAGTCCCAGTATTATTGAGGTCAACGTCTTTGATAAAAATTGCTGAAAGAAAGAAACAGTCCACCTTAGAGAGTTACATTAGTGAAGCATTTTCTGAAAACAAACATCAGCCTAAAATGGTGTCATCTAGTCCTGAAAGACCCAGAGGTTCTTTTTCAGAAAGCCTCAAGAATAGAACTAACAGCAAAGTAATACAGCAGTCCAAAGATGTGCAGATCAAGTCCAGACATGTTTGCTTAAGGAAGTCATCTCCAGCAACCAGATGTTCTACAGAAAATGTTTTTCAAAAAATTGAACCTGGTATTTCAAATTCTGCTCCCAAAGTCACACGTCAGCGCCGAACTTCTGCGTTCTGTTTAATGAATTCTGTTGCTCATTCTTGTAGTAAAGGTGACGATGATGGCGAGTCGTTTGAAGACTTCTTCTCACCGGCCAACAATACCAGCAAACAAAGAGTCATTTTATTTGGTTCACCCTCAGAAGCAGTGCACCTGCCCACTTCTAACATTGAAGATACCCAAAAAAACAGAAAATCAAGCAGTAAAAAGCGGAAACATGAGCATATTGATATAAATGAAGTCTTGTGTAACTCGTCAGGCTCTGTGAGAAGGTTTCAGAAAATTGTCACTGAGACACCTGAGTCAGGGCTCAAGTGTTTATCTGTTGAGAAATCTAAGGTTTTTCACATGCTTAAATCTGAAGGCACAAAACTTGAACCATCTGCAAAAAAGAGAAGGCAAACTAGGACAAGCTCAAATGCTTTCTCTGAAGCTGAGGATCATGAGGGGACAGTTATGTTCTGTCCTGCTAATAAAAGGAAAGGAAGGACCACAGCCTCTCTAACATCACCTGCAGTAGTTAACGTGAAGACGCAAATTCAGAAGAGTCCTGAACCTGACCCTCTTCACAAACATACTGATAGAAAAATGGGTTTAAAAAGTATGTGAATTTTAAAATGTGATTTAATAAAGCTATTTCTATATGCATATAGGTCAAGCTGATTGTTTAGATCATGTTTAGCCACAATTCTTTAAAAATAAAAAACATTGTCATGTTAAGCTTGTTAGAATGTCACTTGATCTCTAGTTAAGTCAAATTAAAAATACGACCAACTTTGCATTAGATATTTTAATATCAAACCATTTTTTAAAGATATCTCGAGCACACTCACCAAGCAAAACATTTCCCACATTTTAATTTGTCACTTTGAGTTTCATAATGTATACAAATTGGATGTATAACTATACATAGCTAAAACAATATTATAATACAAATAATACAGGTACCAATAAAAGTAATAAAAAATGTAAAGGGTGACATCAAATAATACATGTATACATGTATCATTACTGTAGCTTTAAGAGCTTTGCAACGTATTTCTCAAACCTCCATTAGTTTTTTTTTTTAGATAACACAAAACCTGGATCCCTGCTGAGCTGTGATAAAAGTTTTTGTAAAGAAAGGCATAATGAAACGCTCTACAATGCTTTTAAAAAATGTAGCTGTATAGCTGTAGGCAAAGCCCTCAAAAGATGGGCTTATCTGTGTCACAGCGCACCTGCTCTCTGAACTCAACTTATTTCTTTTGTTGTTTTGCATACTTTCAGTCGTAGGCAAAGAAAATAAAAGCACAACTGATGGGCTCAGTGACAGAACCTCTGAAATGTGCAGCAAACTTCAAACTATGAAAAAGGACAAATACATTAAGGTAAAGTAGATACTGATTGTTTAAGTTTTATTAAGTTTTCTTTAATTAGGATGATAATTCTATTTAAGCCCCCTTAAATATTTGTATAAGTTAGCTTAATTTTTTTATGAATTGGAAACTTTAAGCTTGTTTTTATAACAATTAATAATTAACAATTAATTAATAACTAATAATTTTATATTAGTACTTTGTCATTTGTGCTATATTTCAATAACAGTAGCTGAAAGAGTATTGCATGTTTATTGAGGTTATTGCTCTCAGCTGGGTATTTCTCCCATTTTGTTTTGCTATGTATGCTATATATAAACAAATGTTAAAGTCCCCACTAAAGGACTAATTGCTCTGTGTAAAAGTTTTTTTTTTGCCTTCCATAAATTGCCTTACATAAACAGAAAGAATGAATGTCTCATTTTAGCTCTTGGTTCTAGCTGAAAAAGATCTTTATGCTGCTGTGTCCGTGGAGCAGCATGGTTTGGCTGAAATATTAAGTGTAGTAATTCGCTCTAAATCAGTTGTTTATGTGCTTGCCTCTTTGTTGCTCTTCTGTCTTGTGTCCTCTGTGTGACTGTGACCTGCACCTGGCTGAGTTTTTGTGTTCTCTCCGCCTGAACAAAACTGTTCTGCTACTGAGAGACCAATAATGGATTACATCGATAATAATCGATAATGGAAACCGCTGTCGACGAATCTCATTGTCGATTAATTGAAAGGCGAACTTTATGACAAGTTTAATCATAGCGTTTTGAGACGTTCTTTAAAATTATGGCGGAGAATACATGTAAGGAACAAAAGCGCTTCACATTAGATTCTGTGAGGAAAGTTGTGCAAACTTTGTGAAGCGGAGCTCTTGTGGCCCGACAGTGATGCACTAGCACTACGGAAGCATGTGGGAGTGACACATGATGGAGAAGCTTCATTCAGATTTGTTATTATCTGCTATATCTGTATTCTTACAGTTTTGTGCTGTTTTTGCATGCTTACAATGTGCGTAGTTAATAGCAGAAGCGATCTATTTGTTAAAAGCTGTTCATGTTAGTTCACAGTGCATGTTAATAAATACAAGTTATTATAATTTCTAACTGTTAACTATAACTGTTTTAACTGTTACTAATGGTAACTGTTGAAATTAACATTAAAGCATGCTGTAGAAGTAGAGTTTTTGTTACTTTGTGTTAATCGATGTAATTAACCTTATTTTAAAGTAAAAAACCTAAAAATAAAAAAAACAAAGAATATAAGTAGTTTAATTGTCAATGCGTTATTATTCATATTCATACAACATATTATAAGTATGTTTATGAATGTTTTTTTTTCGTTTCAGAAACAAACATGAGTGAGTTTGTTCATAGAAAAAAAACATTCACCATGCACATTTACAGGTATTTCTCAGAGACTTATAGGTCCATATTGCTGAATTAAGCTTTAATAACCAAGCAAATCAGAACCATCCCATAAAGGTGTTATCCTGTTTCATTCAATTCAAAACAGCTAAAATGTGATACTTGAAAAAGTGCATCACAGTTGTGACTCCAACCTTTCAAAAAGATTATGATATGATACGTAACCATGGCAGAACCCAGACAGCAATTATGAACATCTCTTTTTTTATTTTTTTATTAAAGTCCATGTCCTGGTTGAACCTTGTTAAAACTTGTTTTAGAGGTGTTGGAGTAAGAATACATTAAATTATGGACATTTTTATTACATTTACTGTAACCTTTTCATTGCATTTTAATAGTAACAATTCATGTTATTGTGTTTTAATCACAAGGAGCATATTTTTGTTTGATAATGTTCAGATATAATTCAACGTTAATTTGGTTAATAGTCCCAATAAAGTGTTAATTTGACCCAAAATTCTGATTAATAGAATGTTAATCTGATTCTAACTCTTTCTTTTTTTAGTTATGCTTTTTATTATTTGTTCTTTAATGTATCAAGACAGACAAAAACCCCTGCTTGATGAGTGCAGTTTTTTTTTCCAACAAAGTTGGAGTGTGACACAATGCACATCCCTTTTGTTTTGCATAGACAATGGTATTTTGTTTACAATAAATCACAGCACTATGATTATTTATGATTAATTCACTGTGAATAGTGGCCTCATATAAGAGTGCATGAACTGACCACCAAGTTTGGTGTGACATGAATTTCCTTCATTTGTGTAGTACATATTGGAAACGAGCACTCATTGAAGTTCACAACAATTGTTGGTGTGAAAATAATTCTTTGTTTGACATTATTAAAAATCATTCTTACAAATATACTCAACAAAAAAACGGAGGCCTGTTATAGTTTAACATAACAGAGCAAAAGCTAGGCATAGTCACATGATACTCAACTGAATATGAACAATTTACCAATATTTTGGCAACTTGTAGGCTAATTTGAAAAGTGACAAGGACTGATGGATGTTTACTGATGGATGTAAACCTCAACTTCCTGTAGGGGAATAGAGGAAGAATTACGTTTGTGTGTTTTTACTTTAGCGCTGTTGTGTTGGGGTTACAGAGAACAGATGAAGTAGCGCCACACTGTTCTGCTTAAATGACTCTCAACTGCTTCCCCCATTTCTTTGGGCTTTCATTTCCTGTTTTTTTTTCCAAATATGCAGCAATCCAGCATTTTTACTGGTGTATTCTACCCTTCATCAAAACGAGTGCATGTGACTGGAATGGTAGCGCTTCCAGTGAATACAATTGTACTAGAGATCTGACCTTTCAATGTTTTCTTTTTTGTCTTTCTAGAGGAATAGATCCTTGGTAATGACAAGCATGCCCACTGAGTAAGTATCTGTAGTTGTCTTCTTTGTGTCATGAACTATAAAATAATAAAGAAAGCATATTTAGATAAATAATCCACAGGGACAGTACACATTTGTTTATCATCATTTTACATATCGCAGATTAATTGGTAATGGTACTTGTTACAATAGATTTATGATTGCCATTTGCAATAACATAAGAGGAACCTGGAAAAAAAACTGTTGTTTATGGTTTTATTGTATGCTATGTGTTTAAGAAAGCAGGAAGTTGTCTTCCAGTTGATCAAAACTCTGGGTGGCTTTACAGTGGTGGATAGTGTGTGTGAAAGCACCACTCATGTGGTGTCTGGTAGCCCACGACGAACACTCAATATTTTACTGGGCATTGCAAGAGGCTGCTGGGTCCTTTCCTTTGAATGGGTGTGTAGAGTGTGCTTGATATTGCATCTGTTTTTAGTTAGTACAGATGTGCTTCTGGATGTTATTATCTTCAGTTTGTCCTTGTGTGAGCAGATCCTGTGGTGTTTGGAGCACAGGCAGTGGGTTCCTGAAGAACCGTACGAACTGTCTGAGCACTTTCCTGCTGCACCTGTGAGTACATCCATTTTTATATGAGTCTCACCAAACCTGTCAAAAAGCTTTGAAGAATCCGAGTTAGGCGAGATATTATACTTTGAAAAACGGCGTTTAATCAAATGTTGGTTGTTAGTCAGAAAATATGATGTATGCAACCAGTGATTGTCCTATATCATTATTTATTATCTCACTGACAATAAAACCATAATAAATAGTACATTTATAATAAATACTTTTTTTGTTGATATGAAAACTTATTCCTACACTTGAATTGTCATGTATACATAGTCATTCACAAGCAGTGGTGGACAAAATGATTTTGGGAAATGGTATATTTACTATCACGCAGAAAAGGCTTAAAGAATAAGCCAAACACAATAGAACAGGGTGACCAAGTTATTTAGTAAATTTTGTGCATGGTTGAATGGCTTGAACATGGCTTGAACATGGCTTGAACATAACTTAAGTTGGTGTTGAAGCTTCAATGAAGTTTTTGTTCTGGCAGTAAGAGTCTTTTGAGTCTTTTTGTCAATTGAGTTGAGAGACCAGTTGATCAAATCCATGATCTTATTTGAATAGCAGTCCAGAGCAGAGAGAGTCTCTCAAGTGGAGATAGACATAAGACAAAACTAAAGAAGCAAAGCAGGCATGGTCACAGGGAAGGGAGAAGAGAGAGAAACACGTCCGCCCTTGAGGACGACCGCTGATATGTTTATATGCTCAGTTTCTTGACCTTCTAACACCTATAGAAAGCTGTCAAGCGCATAGCCTTCTATATTAACAGAGGCTATATTAACAGAGTCTAACAGAGGCTTATGAAGATCAAACCTTTTACCCATCACAAGCTGCTTTATTGGATAGGAAAGCAGTGAAGTCAGTAATCATTAGGTGTAGTGCCTTAGAAGTCTGCCGGTCTTATTATCATAGTTGTGGCCTTAAGGGAATACGCAGAATCTTTCCAGAAGTACCATTTGATGCCGTTGACATGATTGGTGTTCTGCTCCTGCTGGTAGTCAACATGGTCCAGATGATGTCAAACCACCAAACTAAAATTTGCTACTATTGTTAGGTGAAATTTTTCAAATCGAGCTTTAACCCTTTGAAAAAGCTTGTGAACTAAGTTTTAGCGACAAACAACAAGGAACTACGTTTCCTTTATGTATTTCTGAGTCATCCCCAGCTGTTCTGTAAAACCTCAGAATCCCCTTATGATAGAAGGCTAATCAGCAAACAACAATATACACCAAATAGCAGGAGTGGCAAATGGTGAGGGAATATCAGTGAGGCTGCAGAGTGAAAAACACTCCAAGCAAGAGCAAGTCTTCAGTTCCCAGCAGTCAATTCCCAAATTAGCTGACAACTGATTGTAATTTTGCTTGTAATCCATGATCCAGCTACAAAAATGCAAGGCACCTTCTATACAGATTTCTGTGGCAAATGCCAAAGTTCAGATGAGGGAATCAAAGAAAGGAGCATTGTAGATCAGTACAGAGTAAATCAATGCAATTGTATTAGCACTTTTTACAGTACTGAATTGCTTCAAAGCAGCATTTAATATAACGATGAACAATTGTCAGACATGTATAACAGAATATATGGTATTATTGTGAATTTTCAATGTTTGTTATGAGATATAAAGTTTGCAGTGGTCAATGAATAAAGAGTTAAAAAGTAGGGAGGACCTTTAGAAATTAGAAATATCATTTGAAAACAATGTTCAATGGCTTGTACCTCTCTCAGTGGCCTATGAGAGGATAATGTATTCAGACTGCCAACTAAAACAGTATGTACTGTTGTACTTCTGTATGTACTTTTGATATGAAGAAAGATTATATTTAAAACTATAGCAAAACTATAGAACATTAAAAACTATATAAAGGGCTTTGTTCCAAAAATTGTCAAAAGAGACTATTTTGTGACTGTTTGCATCAAGCAGACGTAACTATTTGTAGATGACGCAATATTTCAGTTGAAGCTGTGACAGTAGTGTCAGCTCTCCAGAGATTTCTTGGCAGCATAAGTTTGAACCTGCACCTGTTGATATGGGTGTGCATCAGATCAACAGATTACATGACTTCCTGTTTTATCTTGTTGATGGCAAAAACATATTAAGGGAATAGAGCATGGGCAATTTCAGTATATTACAAAATTGCTGTATACTGTAATACTGGAAATTCATGGGCAAATGGTTTTATTAATTATGGGCTTTATTAATCAAACCTATGGTAGTGATGATTTTTAGATTACAGAGTAAACTATAAACCTTTTATACGGAAGCTACTGCTTTGTATTTTTTTTGTATTATCTTTTTGTTTTGAACTTCACCAATTAAATAAGCTTAAACATAATTATGACAATACAGGTTGGCTATTGCTAGGCAGCCACAAACAAATAATTGGTGTTTAGCGGTATGCAGAGTAGTTTACCCAATACATAGCTGTGCAAATATAGTTACCATGGGGAAAAATGCTTTAGTATGATCTTTATCAATTGGTCTTGGCACATATGTTCCACACCATCATACTGCCCAACTTCAAAAGAGACAATAGTTACCCAAACAGCATTATAATGTTCTTCACCCATAGTTCTGCTTCTCTCCATCAAGTGAGAACTGTTCATATTTTTAAAAGGCCATATTCCTCTCCGAGTCTATCAGATTTATCCTGAGCACATGCTGCTTGTCTTATTAATTTGGAAATTAATTGATTTCCCAGCCAATGTTCACCAGAGATGTCTCCAAAGGCCTGAGGTTGAAACAGACATCATGCATCACAGCTTAAATTTGTCATAACACAATGAAGGATGTGAGCGCCATGAAATTCCTACTATTGTGTAATTCTTCCATGCTTGATGAAAATTGATACGCTATTCATACACTTCTGAATCACTGTCCATCCACCTCTATCTGTTCATGTCACAGTAGACCTAAAAAAACCTAAATTACTAGCAACATTTTGCCCAACCTTTACTATATTTGACTTCAAGTACTCCTAATGAAAGTTATCTTAGGAGATTGCTGTCTGTGGGCAAAGGCGATAACAATAGCAAAGGCGACTTTTGGTTTCTTGCTGTTAGACAACAATAGTAGATAGTTTGTGATAGTAGACATTCACTCACACTGCGTCAGTTGCTAACCCAATGGGGAAACGAGTAAAATCACACAGTGAGAGCGGCAAATAACCCGTCACTAGGCAACAGCTGTGAAGTCCAGCCCCTAAGCGCCAAACTGTACCGGCTTGCATCTGATAGGCAGAAGGCAGCCAATGAGCGTCTAGCAACATGCCACATGATTTTCATTTGGCAAAGTATAAGCACTCAAGCAGAAGCACACACATAGCACTGGAGACCCGGGTTGTTCGTGGTGCAGAGCTCTGCAGCATGTGGAGCATAAAATGCTACTCAGCGGTTATGTAACATAACACATGTATAAGTAACAGCAAATGCTGTACAGCAGTCACACATATACTCATGATACTCTTAAGCAACCAGGTAACAGTAAACTGCACACACTGTGTTTCTTTCCTGGCTTTGCATGTGTTTGCTGAGTGGTGAGTGTTGCTTAGCTTGTTTTTGGCATTATACTATGGGTCCGCAGTATAGCCGTCCTTCATTGCAAAATCTCTATCTGCTGTTAGTCACTCACCAGCAGGTGGTGCAAGCAGGTGTTAACAAAGACCAAAGCAACAGGTAGAGATGAGCTTCCAGTAAGAGAAAGACCTTACTCCCTCCGTACAAGGTTTTGTTTGTCTTCCCTGACGTTTTATGTCGTCTGGAGGTGTTACTTTTGAATTGTTCATTTTAGTGTTTTACTTAGCTTGAACTGTAACTGTTTACTTGTGTTTATGTGGTACTGTGGGCTTGGAAGAGCCATACATTTACTATAAAATGTTCAGACTATTCAGATGTGCATGTTATTGGCCGTGGGTTGGATATTCGCTTGATATTTGACCTCAAATTTGCCCTCATTCGGGTTTCACAACAAACTTCACTTTAGTAACGAGATCTGGCTTACATACAAGTCCAGGTGTAGCTGCGTGCCTCATCTCTGTCCATGTGGGCGAAGAGCTTTCCAGTCCTTGTCTGATGCGGCCATGGAGAGGAGGTTGTCCTCAACCTTGGTGCTGAACACGATGGAGTCATTCTAGGGGAGGACTAAGGTTTTTAGTCCTCCCGAGATTGGGAGGACAATTCCCTTCCTCCGGTCTCAGTCAGTATTTGCATGCAATTTGCATAATTGTTGTAACATTATGCAAGTTATGCAACTGTTGTTATTCCCCATAGCATCAGCTACTGACGCAACGTGAGTGAACATCTTCGAAAGGGAATCAGGGAATTATTCCTAATAAGGGCACACAGGTAAATCTTACCACTCAAAGACAAGGAAATAATGATCAGACATTATCAAAGATATCAAAAATATATATTTATTAGGTAAAAAGCATAAAAAACACTACTTCCTGGGCAAACAAAAAGACAACCATAGAACCAAATATTTATGTTTCCAGGGCCAGACTCAGTGGGAATAAGGCAGACCGGCAGCATTATCCCCACATCTAACTCTAAGTATGGCAAATCTAACACCCGCACACAATAAGAAGTGGTCAACATCAACAGCACACGGTTAAGCATGCCCCAGGAATAGAGCTACCAGCCTTTCTCGCACACAACCCTCACTGGCTCCTGGAAAACAACCACAATAAAAAGAAATCGCACAAAACACAAAATCAATCAGTATAATATAACACAAAGGGGCACACAAACAAACAGGTCTGTCTTGATTACACTACAGCCAGCCACCTCTTACAGGCTTAAAGAAAACAATAAGACAAATCAAACTAGAGCTGCAAGCAGCACCAGGGAGGTATTTCATTAAGCTCGTTAGCTCCAAATCCTGGCTAACTTTTACAAGTCTCGCTAGTTTTACAGAGAACTCGGTTCCTTCACTCTCGCTAACAGGAATCCCAGCTGAGTTACCGGGGTGACATGCTTTTGAACTAACCTACTTTGTGACAGGTTAATTGTCAGGCTTAATCAAACTGTGTTACAAAGAATACGTACCTGTTGTGAACAGTCTCAAACAAAGAGTTCCTCATGCTTCCCACTTGTTTTTTTGTGTTGTCCAAAAACAAAGGTGACAATGTCTGCAAAAAATAATTTACATCTCATTTTTGGTTAGTTGTGTCGAATTTGCAATGATTAACATGTCATAAAAGACGAGAATTGTTTTACAGAAATGTCAAAGTGCTAATGGAAGAGCGGCCATGCCCTTTGATAGTTGTTTAGGCGTAATGGGTTGTTTAGGCAAATTTAAAAGGTAGCAACATTAATTTATATCATGGGGAAACACTGTTGCAGTAATTATTTTTTCACCAAATAGCATAGCTTACATTTGTCACACATTACACGCATGTGAAATGTCATGCCATTTAACCTACAATTATTCATATCATGAAAACTCTGTACAGAACTTTTAACATCAGCTAGACCACACTTCTTAGTATGTTAAGTGTCAGTAGTTGTGCAGACAGTAAGGTTTATTTATATATTCTTGTGCTCATTACCTGATTTGGTAGGCCTATGTCTGTATTTAAATGAAATGTCGTTTTAAAATATTTGTATTTTTTAATCTCCAGATGAAGATAAAGTTCAGCAGGGAGTGCCGAACAAAATGGACAAATTTATCACACGTGCGAAAAGGAGCTGTGACGACCATGCGTCGTAAGCACCTAGCCCTAATAAGAAGTGTGAAAGTATAAAAGGAAAGTATGATATCAGCTATCTTTAATTGGGCTTAATGGTGGCTGGGACAGATGCTGAACCGCTGCCCCAGTGTGTCATATGCACGGATTTTGCTAGCAAATGAAACCATGGAAGTTGAAGCGCCATTTTGAAACTAAGCACCCAACACTCAAAAACAAACCCTTAGGTTTTTTCAAATTAAAGTTATCTTGCCTTGCACAGCAGAAACGCAACATCAAACACACAACAGTGTCTAAGAGGTGTCTAGGAGCCTCCTACTATGTCTTGCAACAACAGGCGATCGAATGGGGCGCGTTCTGACAGAGAGGGTTAGCGGTCTGGTCACTCGTGTCCAGCGTTTAGCTCCTTTAGCCAGGTGGACCCACTGTATGATTCATCTCTGATCTCTTGCATCAAAGCAAATGCCAGAGTCTCTGGGAACGGTTTTAAAGCAAGCGGTGCAGATGATAAATTTCATTAAGGCACGGCGATTATATGCATGCTTGTTTTCCTTGTCAGGAAATCGGTAGCTCCTATTTCACACAGAAGTTCACTGGCTCTCCAGAGGTCGGGTTTTACAGCTACGAATTCTCTACAAATAGCGTTCAGAGTTAAAGATGTATTGTTGTAGATGTGAAGTCTGACCTTGCACAGTACATGGATGACCCCGTGTGGTTGGCGCAGTCGGCATACCTTGATGACATTTTCGACAGGTCGAATTTGTTGAACACATTGAAGCAAGGGAGAGACCCCAGCATTTTGATCTTTCAGACAAAGTAATCGCAAATTGTTGAAAAAAATGAAGTTGGCAAATTGGATCTTTGGCGTGATCGGCTGATTCATAAAAATGATGACATGTTTCCAAACTTTGCTGACTGTGCGCAAGAGACAGGGATAAATATCGCTCCTTTGATTGACACAATCGCACAATATGTTAAAGGAATAAAACAACAATTCAGCTTCTATTTAAGTGAGGATTACAGTTCATTTGCTTGGGTCGCAAATGACCTGCCATATTTCGCCGAACACAGAGGTTCTGTGATAATATTAATTAGTTAGGTATGTCTCAATGGTCACACTTTGTCTGAAGATCACATTTCAGCACACAATAGTATATCAAACTAGTTCATGACAATCGCATAAAACCGTGGGTTTCCATAAACATCCCAAACAAATATTGTATATAGACCAAACAATTAATGAACAATCATGAGACTAAACAATAATGATAAAGTATAAGCAAGAAAAGTAACAAGAAATATATAATTTAAAAATATAATAAATGATAATATAATAAAATACTTAAATGGTATAATGATACAAATAATTAAATGATAAATTGTGAATAACTAATGATGTTAAATAATTAAAATATTATTATTATTTTGAATTAATAAAACATGCAAATCGAAACAACACAAACCATTTGTGTGTGAGGATCAAAGGATCCTTCACCGTATACCCTTTTAAAGCTGTTCTTTCTCATGTTGCAGAGCAGGACAACCCTATTGTGGGAACATGTTGGCAATTTTGTAATCCTGAATCTTTCCCTCTACTGCAGCACTCATAATCTCATTCTCCATCCCACATATTTAAACTAGCATAACGTTCAGTTCTGAGAGTTAGCAGTGCTGTCAGATTTTCCAAGATTTCTTGAAAGGGAAATAGCCTGGACTTTTCTCTGCTTTTCACATATCTATCCTATGGCTTCCGAAGCTATCATACATGATATCCATGCTATCCATGTATCATTTGGACTACCTATATGGTGCTTTATGTATATTTGCAGTGGTCAGTACGATCTGCTGGTATATCCCAAAAGTATTCACCTGTTCTTATCTTTCAATTTGTTGAAAGATGACATGTTTCCTGCTTCTCCCTAGTGTGCCCTGTACCTGTACACACTTCATTGCTTTCCTATTTCAGCCAGCATGAGGCAGCTGCTACCTCCTCAGAGGTCCCTAGATTTTCTAGACTGGCAGTTTCCTGCAGGGTTTGCCTTTCAGTGCACCAATCTAATTACTCTGGGAATATCAGGGCTCGGTTGCAAGAGGCTGATCCCTTTAAGATAATTTTTGGCAGTCTTGAAAAGTACTGCCACATGTGTCTCAGTGGCTTCTGCGTGCAACAGAACAAGGTTACAAAATACAGTTCAAATGCTGTCTGTCTACTTTCGGCGGGGTTCTCCCCACTCTGGTGGGTTCTACACAGACATTAGCTATGGAATATGCATCCGCATATTGAATTATATAGACGATTGGTTGATCTTAACTCACTCAGAGCAACTGCTGGTCCGACATCGTTCTATACCACATACACATCTGGGTGCAGAGAACCAATTATCTGGGATTCAGTCATAATGCGGGCTCATCTGTCTCCTGCTCGAATTGATTCAATCCTCAAGTCCAGACATGAGAGTCAAAGAAGCCCAATCAGCCCAAGCCCAATCACTTGCTGTAAGGAAGTCTCAGCAACTTCTAGGCCTTATTACAGTTGCTTCCAATGTAGTTCATTTCAACTTACTGCATATGAGGCCCGTACAATAGTGGGTAAAAACCGAGAGGGAAATCCTTTCCACAAAACTAAGATCAGGCGGTGCTGCCTTCGGGCCTTAGATATATAGAAGAAACCTTGGTTCCTTAATCAGGCCCTGTTTTTGGGAGCTCTTTGTCACCGTGTCCTCATGCCCTAGTTGTGCAATTTCGCACAGGAGGCATGGGAATCCTTATTATGGTGGAGTGGCCATCTTATTCCCATAGCATTTCAACGCAGCTCATTTCCTGAAAGGGAACTTGTCAGGTTACGTATATAACCCTGGTTCCCTGCAGGAAACAAGATGCTGTAAAGGGGTCAGAGTTGGAGTTTAAGCGAAAGGCTTTGTTACCTAATGATGTCACTGTTGCACATCTGTCTGTTTTGTATGTCAGTGGTTGTGAAAGAGTGATGTTTTGTTGTATTAAGGGACCAAGCACTAATGTGCGAAGTTTTTTTTTATTGTTTCTGTGTTTATTCTTCTTCTTCCGCTCTGACTTTCGTCACACTTTTGAGGGCCTTAACATGCTCAAACTCACCAGATTTTGCACACGCACCAGCCCCAGCGAAAATTCAAGTTAGGAATTGAATTTTCGAAAATTAGAGGAATTAAAATTAGGTGGGGCAAAATGGCTCGATAGCGCCACCTAAACCTGCCCAGGGCACTACGGTTAATGCACAAATTTGGTAGTCTCATAGAACCCTTTAATTCATTTTAAAAAAGTCTCTTGGAGCGAACCTCTAATCCCAACAGGCAATTATTTATTTTTAATTAAATCTGGATTTTTATTATTTTTGACAAATTCCACAAGTCGTACTTTAACGAACTCTTCCTAGAGTTTTTGTCCGATCAACTTTGTGCTGGTGTCATTCTCATCTTAAGGCCTTTGCGATGTTAAATTGCGAAGCGTTTGAGTTTTCGTGCAAGAACATGACCGTGGCAGGCTGCCAAAGTTTTGCATTTTTCCATGAAGAAAAAGGTGTTGTATCTTAGGCCTACAGTGTTTGACCAGCCCCATCCTTCACACATTTGATAAAAATCATGGCCTAAACACATCTACAGTGTAATATTCAGTTACGGATATAGCGCCACCTGCAGTCAACAGGAAGTGGCATATTTTACATTACGATTAACATATGCTTTTGCCCACAAATCACTGTTATTAAAGCCAACACATGTGGTGGTGGCACTGGGTGGTGCTGGCAGTGTTGGGTGGCGGTGGCGGTGGCACCGGTGCGAGGTCCCGCTTATCGCTGCTTGCAAATTAAGAAATTAAGATTTTCTAATGCGAGTTGTTTTGTATTTATGTCATGGTCTATAAAAGTTCAACCCCTTTTCTAGAGAATATGGACATGAAGGAGAAACACATCAGGTGCATTCAGATCTCTCTCTTCTCGCAGATATGCAGACTGCAGCAGCATCTGTCAGCTGGGGAGCATCAGCAGGACCTGTTCCAGGATCAACCTCCCATGTTTGTGTCTCCAGACTCACAGCCCCCCTGCAGCAGCCTGACTGAACTCATTCAGCTGTGTGGAGGAACTGTGTGCCGGAGTGTGCGGCAGGCAGGTATCTGCATTGGAGGGTATAGGGGCAAGAAACCAGATGAGAGTTGCAGTCTTTCTGAACAGTGGGTTTTAGGTAAGATGATAGAAAGAAGTCATTCATTATTCTAAATGTACAACAAAGGCAATTCACTAATTTCAGCATAAAGTTGAACAAGGATTTAAGAGAACCTTTGGCTCTATTTGGACTCTATTAAGACGGCATTTCTATGTGAAACATGTAAATTGTGCGTCTGCAGTCTCATTACTTTATATTAATGGAAATAAAAACTCATCATGAATATAGAAACTCCTTTGCATTTTAATAAATGTTTAATTAATAAAATGTCTTAACTCCTGAAAGTCTAATTAAATAATTAATGATCTTAAAAAAGGTTGTTTTAAACAATTTATGTAGATTTGTTAATTGGTCACAGTGTCAAAATGTACTATGTGAATTTAATGCAGTTTTTATGCAGTTTCAGTTTTATACTGCACATTTTTGCAAATCAAGTAGGTCAAGCTGGTGCTTACAGAAATATGCATAGTGAGCACAACACAGATAAATATATTGTGGAAATGGTAAGGAAATACAACTTGCTATTTTAATCAGCCTAGCAACAAACCTTTTAGTGTCCCTTAGACTGTTTTCTGACTTTTTTTTTTATTTCCAGATTGTGTCACTCATCTTACACTACTCCCATATAAAAACTATGTCTTGGAATGAAGATCCCGGGAATGTTATATTCTTGTAGCTGCAAATATGTAGTGTATAGCTATTTCATATTGCCAATTTAAAGGTAGAATTGTTTTGGTAATTGTGCTCTTTGTACAATTTGTCATAAGTGCTGTACTTTTAGTAGGTTGTTTAATAAAGCTGTCTGTGAAACTCAGCGTAATGCTTTTTGCAAAATGCTACACACATTTTCACACTTTAGGTCAATATTGTAATGTCACGTCCTTTCATTACAAAGCTCTGGCTTTCAAAATAATCACACCTGTGAACCAATTGGATAAAGCAAATTAGATACACACATGTGCTTAATTGAAAATACACCATTTAGGTGGGTATAAGCTCTAAAAAAAGGCAGCAGGTAAGTTTTTCCTGTCTTGACTGTAACAAAAATGTACGAAGAAGCTAGAAGCAGAGGAGGGAGAAATGTAATTGGGCACAGGGTATTACCAATGTGCCAGGGCATCGTGGGGTAGCATCACCCTTTGTGCTGCCATTACCCAGAATGGGGTCCTTCACCATCATACCAATGTGGTTCCCTACAACACTGATTGATCAACATTATTATTACAACAGCATTAAACCAACTGGACCAGGTGAAGTACATTGTGGTCTGGGACAATGTATCTTCTACCGATCTGCTCTGATCCAAAATTGGTTTAACCAGCATCCTCAATTCACCAGCCATACTCCCCCTTTGTGAACCCAGTCCAAGAGTTTTCCTCATGATGCCTTTAAGTTTGTTGCTTTAGTTTGTTCCTACAGTTATTGTCTATGTATGTGTTTTGTACAGTATGTTTGCTGTGTTTACAGTAGTAAGAATATAATTTTGTTCATTTTTTAATTTTTCATTTAGTTTTTTAAAGACTGTTAATGACATGAAAATAAAATAGCATTTTTATAAGTGTGTATAGTTTTGTGCTTAATTTTGCAAACAAACTGGAGTGTTCTGCAAATTGTGTGTAGTGTTTGGTTCATTGTGTGATGGGGTTTGTGTTAACAACCTTAAAGTGCTGTAAAATAAGTCAGACATCTGATTTCAACTTTCTCATGAATTTTTCACTACTTGACCAGACGCTATTGAAGAGTTCTTATATGCAATATCAGCCTTATTAATTATTAAAAAACCAAAATTACTCATCTGTAAACTAATCTGCTTTGTGGATTAGTGAAAGTTCTTCCAGGTTCCTGTGGGCGCACGTGCGAAAACTGCAGAGAGGCGTTGTAATCGTCTTAGCAACCAACCCGGAAGTTGCCTTGAAGAAATCAGCCAATCAGTGAGCAGGATAAAGATAGGTGGCTAGTGACAGTACTACAATATGGAGAAAGACATGCATTGATCGTGTTGCCAAATTTAGTCTGATGTGAACTACGGAAAAGAAAAGTTAATGCCAAATTTCACGCTGCTCTTCTTCCAGAAATTTCCTCCATGAATGATCATGACACTTCTGTCAATCCGAGCATTTCTTTGAGTCTGCACTCTTTCTGGTATAAGATCATTTATAAAGGACTGACAGGAACAGTGCTTTCGCATCATGCACTAGACACTGTAAAACTTTACTTTGCTCTGTAGTAAGTTACAGCACAAGAAGTAAATGTCAGTGAATGCTTTAGCTTCCAGAGGTCATTCCTGTGCTACAAATCCCAAAAAGGCTGAAAATAAGTTTTAATACTTTTTAGTAAATGTCCTAACAATACATCTAACAAAACCGGCCACATTTCTTACTCCCACACACCTTCCTCCACTGCAGTTAAGCCAGCCGCTCTTTCTGAACTCACGGTTAAACTAGCCGCTCCTGTGATTCTGGGGCACGTCTTTTAGATTCTTAGTGGTAATGACATGGAAAGCGTGCTCCCGAGAGCTCCTATGTAATCAAAGCAACAAAACTTTTACAGGTCCTTTTCAGAAAATTAGCATATTGTGATAAAGTTCATTATTTTCTGTAATGTACTGATAAACATTAGACTTTCATATATTTTAGATTCATTACANACAACTGAAGTAGTTCAAGCCTTTTTATTGTTTTAATATTGATGATTTTGGCATACAGCTCATGAAAACCCAAAATTCCTATCTCAAAAAATTAGCATATCATAAAAAGATTCTCTAAACCAGCTATTAACCTAATCATCTGAATCAACTAATTAACTCTAAACACCTGCAAAAGATTCCTGAGGCTTTTAAAAACTCCCAGCCTGG
>JBAJNP010005271.1:0-29707 GCA_036877545.1 Yasuhikotakia modesta
TTTTGGAGGTCTCGTGCTTCAATTTGAATATCAGACGAACGTTGTCGTAACGTTCCACCTCTTCACCAAATTCACATAAATGTGACACGACAGCTAAACATTAAAGCATAACACTCAAACCGTACATTAAAGGTTTCTTTAGCAAGATGTAATTTTCACGGGCGTCAGATCCTTGTTGAGACGTGTTAGATGTTTAACAGGCTGAAGTGGCTCAGAGCTCTTGAGCCCGGCACATTTATGTAGCTCAACAGAGACAGACAGCTCAGCCCACTGGTATGAATATTTACAAATATTCAATTATCTATCTCTTAAGAGGGACTGTGTTGGCTTAACAAAGCCGCAGGTAACGCGGCTGTGTGTGTTTGTAGCAGTGGAGGACCTAATTTAATCTTCACATATTGGCAATTAGTTATTACCCCTTCAAAGTCTGTAGATTTCTCCCACATTTCAAACAGAACTGTTTACCATTTTTAAAACTCCCTCTCCCATGTTTTACTTCATTTTACTTCAGTAGGTCCACAGAAAGCTCCAGAAATTAATGTCTTTATTCAGAAATGTCCACACTCCCCTCAAAGCCCTTAATTTAAATTTGTTTTAACATTATAAGAATTCGAATACTTTTTTTTTTTTAATCCAGTCTGCAAACTTACCCACATTTTCTGTCATAATGTTGTGTGGAAAAATAAGGAATCATGTACAAAAAAATGTCTTTATCTGTGTTGTTTGTGGATTCTTTTGTTTTGGAATATTATCGTAATACTTCTGATGTAGCCATTAAAGGGATAGTTTACCCAAAAATACAAATTAATCCACACTCATGTCACTTGTACCAAACAACAACGACACCCATTGACTTCAATTGTATGGGCACAAAACCACTTAGACATTTCATTGTGTTTCACATAAGAAAAAAAATCATATAAGTTTGGAATGACATGAGGCTGAGTAAATAACTTTAAAAAATGGTTATAGGTGAACTATCCTTTTAAGAAAAGTGATGTATAAAATGAAGAAATTAGAGATTTGTTGTCCGTTCTGTTCATTGCGTCTGTGTGCGCAGTTACAGTGGCTACTGGATAATTATGAAACGGCTGAAGGCGTGAGTCTGCCACGGAGCTCTCTGTACAACCACTACCTGAGACACTGTCAGGAACAGAAACTGGATCCAGTCAACGCCGCCTCCTTCGGAAAACTCATCCGCTCCGTCTTCATGGGCCTCCGCACACGTCGGCTCGGCACCAGGTCTGATACACATCTACAGTCACTGGTAGACCACAGTCACCCTACAAACACTGTCCTATCAGAACAACTGCCACACAGTTAACCTAGCTACAGTTAACCTATAAACACAAACGCATTCCCAGCTAACAGTTTAAGGTTGTAGGAACGTTTCTCGGATGTTTCCATTAAGCTACAAAATGTGAATTGTTTTTTTTTTAGTTCAAGGAATGTTTAAAACATTATTTTTTTTAATAATATTGATTATGAGAACATTATTCTTGTTAAGTTTTTTTTAATTCAGTAACTTTGATTTCAAATAACAACATAAAAAGAATGATTTTGATATTCAAAACTTTTACCAACATTACTGCAGGAACTTTGAGAAAACTTTTATAATCTTGGCTAATGTTTTGAGAATGTTCCCAGTTAGCTGTTAGAGGTTACAGGTTGAGTTCCTCTCAGATCCAGCCACAGCAGCACAGACAGTAACAGTCATTGGTTACGCAGCAAACACTGGTGTCATGCCTAAAGAATGATCATGAGTTGAAATAAATCACATTCATTCTTCAGCTGTGATGTGCTGATGCTGACAGCGAGGCTGCTGGGAGAGAATTGATGGGATGAAAATGTGATGTGTGTGTTTCTCAGGGGAAACTCAAAATACCATTATTACGGCATTCGTCTGAAGCCCGACTCGCCTCTTAATCGCCTGCAGGAGGACACGCAGTACATGGCAATGAGACAACAGCCAGTCCATCAGAAACAAAGGTGAAGCCATCTCACTCTCTGCAGCTCTCTCACTCTCTCTCTAATCATGTGATGTCAGTATTGAATTCCAGTCCTCATGATTGTTTCCTGTCTCCAGGTTCAAGCCCCTGCACAAGATGGACGGGATGGGAGACAGTTTAAACAGTGGCTCCCAGCACTTGTCCAGCACCCCTGAGCAGAGCGTGGCCGCCCAGAGCCAGCATCACCAGCAGTACATCGGTAACCCTCCACCCATCATCTTCATCACAATGCATTTAAAGCTCAATCTGTAACTTTGCCTCTCTACCACCATCTCTGTTCAAAACGTGAAATTACAGGTTAATTGCTACAAGTACATTTTAGGTTGTTTTTTTCTTGTTAAAGGGAAATAAAACAACGAAAATTTGAACCGAGAGTTTTTACTAATTAAATGATAATATTTGATAATATTAATCAAATTCTATATATATTATAAACTTTTGGGAACAGGTAATGTGTTTAAAGACTGATCTGTTATGTGCTTGGTCAGTAACTGATTTTTGTATATTTTAAGTAACGGATTGTAGCTTGAAGTGCATTCCCACCTTAAGTTAGTTAATTTATTCACAGCTAGTTTACAGTTCTACCACTCAGTCCTTTCATACAGCAGTAATATTGTGTCTGGGTGTTTTGACAGATGTGTCACATGTCCTGCCCCCCTTCCCCTCCCCTGATCTCGGCTCGTGTCCGTTGCCCGAGGCGATCAGTCTGAACGATGTGAAAAAGCTGCATAACAACTACAGGATTCACTGTGAGGTAAAAAATCTTTATTTGAGACAAATTACATGAGGTGTTATGAGATACAGCTCTCTATTGGTGAAAAAAAGGCCTTCCTGGTCCACTTATGTCCATAGCTTCAGTGCATGTTCTTGGGTCAGAACTGGTGCCCATGAGATGGTTCTGGGCCTGCGGTCTGGTGAAACCGCCAGCGTCTGGCACCAGAACTGTGTCGTTTCCACAGAAGGTTTTAAAAACAACTCGGTCTGGCTGGACTGGTGTTACAAAACTAAACAACAGAGCAGCAAGATCTCAGCTGATGACCACTTCCTGTTTTTGTAAAAGCTGAACGGCTATTCCAGTGGTTACATATTTAACCTATATAAGTCCTTGTATAAATGTGTACACACACACACACACACATAAATTAATATATATTTATATATAATAATTCCTTCCTTGTATTTTATGCTTATGCTTTATATAGTATAAAATATGTATTAATTTACTGTGTGTGTATATATATTTATATTACACATGTAAATGACTGTCATGTTATTGTACAGTCATGTTAATTACTCGTCCTGTTGTAATAATTAGGAACATCAAACACCTGCAACATCTGGAAAATGTGAAAGTGTTCGTTGTGAGCCTCCGTTAAACTGGTTCTATTCTGTCACACAGTCGTGTTTGTCCTGTCAGAGTTAATTACAATGCGGTTAACACATGCACTCAATCTGACATTAAAAATCACACAGCGCAGAATAAAACGTTGTAGATCAGAGCACACACACCACAGTCCTGCAGCAGATCTGTGTGTTTATGAGACAGATCGTCTGTGTGTTTAATGTATTTATCAGTCAAGTCCGGATGGGGTGTACGGGCTGGAATTGAGTTAAAGCTCATTTAGTTTCAGTTAACTTGGTTTTACTTTAATTTACATAGATTTTACGATGCTAAATGCTTTAAATGATAAATAATGAACAATAATGAGTCAAATTAACAGAAATGGTCATTTTTTTGTGAACTATTTCTGTTGCATAGTGCAGTCTTTGTCTCTCTCTCTTTCTGTTGATGGACTCAGTCTCAGTATAGTTTCTGGTTTGACATGTTCCTGAGTTTAACTTGCAGAATGCAGCTGGTCTCATTACAGTGTGAGTGCAGCACTGCTCTCAGTCTTCTGACAGATGGATTCAGTCCATCTTCATTTCTGAGCTCACAGTCCTAATGTCATTTCTGCCGTGATGTTGCATCTCTCTCTCTCTTCCTCACTCTCTCTCTCTCTCACACACTCTTTCACTCTCACTTTCTCTCTCTCACTCCCTCACTCCCTCACTCTGTGGATCCCCACTCACTCACTCTCTCACTCTTTGAATCCTCTCTCTCTCTCTTTCACTCACTTACTCACTCTTTGGATCTCCACTCAATCTTTCTCTCCCTCTCTCTCTCTCTCTCTCTCTCTCACTCACTCACTCTATGGATACTCACTGTCTTTTCTCTCTTTTTCTCTGTCTCACTCTCTCTTTCTCTCTCTCTAGCCCTCCCTGGCTACTTTTGTTCCAGGGTTTGTTATTTCTCAGTCTAGGTTTTTTCAGTCGTGCCAATTAACCTTTCATCCCGCCGGATCTTTATCATGCGTCTGTGTCTGACTGCAGGTTTTAGAGTGATGACCTCATACCGCCTCCATCGCTGCCGAGATCGTCTCATTCCCTCCAAACGGACACGCTTACGTTCCTTTTTAAGCTTTACCACCAACAACAAGCAGAAGTTAAATATTTCCGCACCACCAGCGCCGTCCAGTGCAATTAAAATAACTACATGACTACATTTCCATGTAAAAGTGACGGCTGGTTACCCATGCGAAACTTGCTACGATTTAACTTGAGGGGAAAAAAAGTTTCCTCTAAGTTGTGTGATTTTAAGACAACTCCCATTTGTGTCCTGCCTGAGTTTGCATGTAAGTTTATAAGACAAACAAGAGCAGGACACTTTAAAACGATCAACTTGTCCCCTAGTAACAGGGCAGTAGTGTTTTTCCCCCCTCCGATGAAGGTAAGACGTCTTGTTTGTCCGGGAAAGAGAATTTTCTCCTCTTTTTTTTGTTTTGGAGTGCTGTGTTTGAACTGTTGCCGGGGGAACGGTAAACAAGGTTGCCATGGTGACCTGGCTGTGGAAGCCAAAACATAGCATGTGACCAGCGATGGGAGGAGGACTCTGTGTAACTGGATCCAATGGTGTGTGTCCTCATCTGAGATCTAAGTGTGAATCACTCTCAGACACACACACACACTTTCTCACTTCTGCTCTTAAATAAAGCCAAACTCCTACTTTTGTTTCCACATGACACAGTGAAACGCCACCCTTACCAAACCGGCCGAAGTTCCCTTTTCATCCCAAAACAGAACGAAAGATGTAAGCGTTTCATTGCGTTTATGATGTGTGCGGTTTGCGTTGTGTAACTCGTTTACAGAAGACCGTGGATCGTGTTAAAGATAAGCACTTCTCAATAAGTATTCGCTTTTTAAATAGGTTTTCAGGTGGTTGTGCTGAGATGTGGTGAGTGGGCCGCACTTGAGCAATTCTCATTATTAATGTGAACAGGAAAAAGCAAAGGCACTCGAAACGAAGACACTCATATCAAAACTGGCATCACAACGCATTAGAGAGCTCAAGATCCTATAGCTTAAAGTAACTACACTACACAAGCTTGATGCTTCTTGTCAGTGTTTCTGGTGCGTTCAATCATGTTTAAACTTTGGTTTGTAATAGTGATTTTTCTTGTTGGTTTCTCGTTGTCAGGCCACTCTAGATGTAGTGATGAACCTACAGTTTCATCTCATAGAGAAGCTTTGGCAGACCTTCTGGTATTCAACAGCGCCATCTAGTGACGGAGCCACTACAATTCCCAACAGGTGCCGCATGTCTCAAAACACAAACTTTACAAGAAACAAAACCTGAGGTCACCTGAACAATTTATGCCATTTAGGGATTTAAAATTTTATTTAACTTGACCTTTTTTGGCTACATTGTAATTATTTCTATTTTTTAATATTTAAACAAAGGAGTTTTATGGTGTAAATCATGCATAGCCAGAGTTTCTTGTCTTGTGTTAAAGTCTGAAATTCATGCAGATTTTTTAATGCATATTTCATACACTTTGGAATGTAAAATAAATAAAAAAAAATGCAACATGTAAAACTGTATTTTGTTTTACCAGTTTTCTCAGGTGTTTGGGTCTCAGTAAAACTTTTAACAGATGAAAGAAATTGTAAGAGGTTTTTAAATATCACAACTGTTTTGTGCAGTGAAGAGGATGTGGAGGAAATACGAGGTTTCCCCAGAGAGAAGCTGATCGCTCTGTGTAAATATGAACCCATCAAGCAGTGGATGAGGAGCTGTGATCACATCCTGTACCAGGCGCTGGTGGAGATCCTCATTCCTGATGTTCTGCGGCCTGTTCCCAGTAAGTGTTTACACACACTCACACACACAAACAAACACTCTCACTCAGTCTCACACACTCTCACACACAAACAAACACTCTCACTCAGTCTCACACACTCTCACACACAAACAAACACTCTCACTCAGTCTCACACACTCTCACACACAAACAAACACTCTCACTCAGTCTCATACACTCTCACACACAAACAAACACTCTCACTCAGTCTCACACACACACAAACACTCTCACTCAGTCTAACACACATACACAAACACTCACACATACACACACACAAACAAACACTCTCACTCAGTCTCACACACACACACACAAACACACACACAAACAAACACTCTCACTCAGTCTCACACACACACACACACACACTGATGAGTGTAAGTAATGGAAGTGTGATCTGCAGGCACCCTCACTCAAGCTATCAGAAACTTCGCTAAGAGTCTGGAGGGTTGGTTAACCTCAGCCATGAGCGACTTCCCACAGGAGATTGTTCGTACTAAGGTACTGCATGTGTGTGTTTGTGTGTGTGTGTGTGTCTGTGTGTGTGGGTCTGTGTGTGATCTACTGTTTTAAGACAACATTTCTAAAAAGTAATGTTTGCATAAGCAAATTTTTACAAGACTTTTCAGTGTTTTAAATCCTTAGCAAAGTGTTACAAAATTACACAAATTTGGCAAATTGTAATACAATTAAAGTTGCTCTGTAGAAGTTTTTTCCTGTAATACCTGATTACAAATGTTCAGTAACTTTAGATAAGACTAGTTTGTTTATTTGGTGATGATTACAGTAATGAGTTTATGTTTAGGTGTTTTGTTGTGTACGCAGGCTGGAGTGGTGAGTGCGTTTGCGCAGACGCTGCGCAGGTACACCTCTCTGAATCACCTGGCGCAGGCGGCACGTGCCGTCCTGCAGAACACCTCCCAGATCAACCAGATGCTGAGTGACCTCAACAGAGTGGACTTCGCTAATGTTCAGGTCTCTCTCTCAGTTTATTTCTCTCAGTCTCTCTCAGAGTGTCTCTCTTTCTCTTTTAGTCTCTCTCAATCTCTCTCTCTTTTTAGTCTCAGAGTGTCTTTCTCTCTCTGTCTCTGTCTTTCTCACTTCCTCTCTATCTCTGTCTCTCAGTCTCTTAGTCTCTCTCTATCAGTCTCTCTCAGAGTGTCTGGCTCTCTCAGAGAGTCTCTCAGAGAGTCCCTCTTTTTCAGTCTCTCTATCTCCTCTCAGGAGACTTTAGTCTCCTCTCAGTCTCCTTCACTGTTGTCTGTGGGTCACTGAGTTGCGTGTGTTGTTGTGTCTCACTGGTGTGTGTGTGTTGCGTATCACAGGAACAGGCGTCCTGGGTGTGTCAGTGTGATGAGAGCGTGGTTCAGCGCCTGGAGCAGGATTTTAAGGTGACCCTGCAGCAGCAGAGCTCTCTGGACCAGTGGGCCGCCTGGCTGGATAACGTGGTCAACCAGGTGCTGAAACCGTACGAGGGCAGCCCCAGCTTCCCCCGCGCTGCCCGCCAGTTCCTCCTTAAATGGTCTTTCTACAGGTAATGGAAGATTTACCCATCAGTCTACCGTAGTGCAACATCTGTTGCCCTAAGTCATAGTATGATATATAATAGAATAACATGATAGAATAATAACAGTATTCCAGTAGCTCAACAGGTAGAGCATTGTGTTTGGTTGTGGGTTCGAATCCAGGAAATAAAAGGACTTTATCATAACTTTATTTTAGTTAAAAAACTACAAAAATTAAACTCACCCCATTTTCACAGGAGTGAGTTTATATTAATGGTTTATAATTTAGTATGTCAGGCCTTATTTTACAGTAAATGTCAGTCTGTGCACAGAAAACAGATACTGTATATTGTGCAGTATAGCGTCTGTAACTTGTTCTTACAGCCGAATAGCATTTAAACTCATTGTCCATGTTAAGAAAATAACTCCAGTTAGTTTTGAAGTCTATAGTTTATAGTCTACTGATCTTTTAAAAGTGTTTTTAATATGTGCGCCATGTGTTTGTAATGAAACTCTGGTTGCCCGGTTACAGCTCCATGGTGATCAGAGATCTGACTCTGCGCTCGGCTGCTAGTTTTGGCTCTTTCCACCTCATCCGTCTGCTGTATGATGAATACATGTTCTATTTGGTTGAGCATCGCGTCGCCCAGGCAACCGGAGAGACGCCCATCGCTGTGATGGGGGAGGTAAGAGATCATTTGTTTAAACCTTCACACATTCATCTAACAGCTTTCTGTTAATCTGACACGTTTGGTCTGAGGATGGGTTGAATGTATTGGACAGTTTTGGAGTTTTATTAAAGCACATTTTTCAACTTCTGTTTGAATAAACGGGATGTACTAAGGGGACGACATTTGTAACAAAAACAATGTCCTAAAAAGTTGAAATTGACCCAATTTGACAATTTTTTAGAGCCTTTAAAAACATTAAAAATAAATGCCACAAATGTCATAATTTTCATAAAACCTGATTATACTTAAAAAATTAAATGTGATTATATTGTGAACTCCAATAAATTTTAGCTTGAATTAACATCAACCCCAAAATACTACAATTAAAAATACACACACGCCAATGTCAACAGTTCCTTTGTTTACATTTTCAGTTCAGTGACCTCAGTACGGTGATGCCGTCCCTCATGGAGAAAGGTAACAGAGTTTAATGCTCAGCCAGCATCAGTTTCTCTTTCATGTTCTTCTGCTCTCACGTTCTCACCTCGTCTTTCTTCTCCCAGATTCCTCCTTCTCGGATGATCTGGTCAGTGATGGAGACGTGTCGCGGGGCATGAGCGAGCCGGCGGTGAAGAGAGAGAGAATTGAGATCAATCACTCTCTGCAGGAGATCTGAGAGCTTCACTGGAGACCTTGATAGCCTCAGCCGAGCTGCGAGTGTGTGTGTGTGTTTGTTCTCAGCAGTGAATGGAGGGCTGCCAAACTAACACTACGTGAGCTTTTTCTCTCGAGGGGGATGTAGGTTTGTTTAGGGTCAGTTTGTCTCCGTCTCGCTTTCCCTCCTTTAGGTTCTCCTGCGACTGTGAATCGAGAACGCCTCTGTTTTGTGATTGTATTTTTTTTTGACGTGCCATAGTCTTTATTCAGTGCCTTAGAAACACTAGAGCAGAACTATTATTCTTTTCTCCTGTCTCTCTCTCGTTCTGTCGTTCTCTCGGCCGTGCCTCTAACCGCAGAATGAATGTATCGTCTCGAACCTCAGATGTCCGAAGCACCTTTTAAAGACGCACATGCAGTCGCGCCGCTAAAGATTTCCTGCCTCGGCCGTTTCCTGCGGTTCTCCGGGCGTGGATGCAACCCGCTGACCCAAAGCCGCCCGCTCAGCGTCACCCGAACCTGCTGCTGAACGCAGGGCTGCACATGCAAATACTTCTCCACGGTGACACGGAGGGTAAACGCGCAAATCTTGCAGTTTTGTAGATACAAGCCCTGGCCATAAGAGATGACTAGTCTATACCTCACGTTTGTACTCCTCAATGTTTAATTGTAATGTTTTTTCACTATAAAAGAGATTATACGAATCCGTTTGGTTGCCCCAAAAGCACCCTATTGTCGTTTGAAAGTTAATGGATGTAAATACGCCAGCTGTGTCGATGGTTATTGATCCGGTAGAGCCATTTCCTTAGAGCGCTAAAAACCAAGTAGAGCAGTTCTTACCAAATATGGTTTGTAAAACTTTGGTCTAGTTTTGTAGTTATATAAGAAATTTCTAGTGGTTTGCAGTGGTTATAAAGACCATAGATGATTTGTGAATATATTGATATTACTTGTGTGCGCGCATTGCGAGTCTGTATACAAGGACTTCTAAAGTAACTGGAAGCATGTGTGTGTGTGCGTGTGTGTGTGTGCGTGTGTGTGTGTGTGTTCACCAGGTTATGTGAATAGTTTTGTGTAATTTTTATTAAAACAAACATGTACCTGAGCTTTTCACATAGCCCATACTTTTTTTTTATTATAAAGATTAAAAACTTCCTGTGCGTAACAGTTTAAAGTAGATATTGTGTATATGTAATAGCAAGAAAAACATCATTTTTAAGTGACATTCTAATTCTATAAACTGACAGTCACATCTTACGTTTTTTTAGAGGAATTAAAAACCCCAGACTAGATCCGATAATAAAATATGCAGATATTTACAGAAACGCCTCATCGACTGGTGCTGTACGTCTGATGTGATCTATTGATTCAGTTTCATATTATTGACGTAACTCTGACGCCCCATGGACTGATGAAAAGCTGTAAACGTTTTCAGGAAATAACATTTCGATGATTTGTTTGTAATTGTTTGATTTCCAGTGTTTTGACGATATTGTTCTGAACCCGGTTGGGAACTTAACTGGTGCCTGGTAGCGAGTAACGGGCAACCCAGACGCCCCTCTCTACTACTTACAAAGAAACTTCATTTATATTGGCTGTTTTGTGTTTTTGAGACGTGGTTGGCTGATGTTTTTCTCACTGTGGTTGGTTGTGAGTGTCGGGCCGTGTATTCTAACGCCTGACACACTTGTTGCCTTTCGTGTGCTTTTGGGATGGGAACGTTCATTTGTGTTATTCTTTTTGTAATGCTGTTTAAAAGCTTCTGGCTAAGGAATATTTTTATGGCGGTAGATGCAATTCTCACTACTATATTGATACCTTATTTTTGTGTCTTTAAACAAAATGTTCTTTATTAGCCTCAACCGCTTAGTTGGACTGTATTTTGTACTGGTAAAAAGTGTAATAAATTTGTGTAAACCACTTTTGTCTTGTGTGAACTGTGTTGGAAACATGTACAGTAACAAATGATGGAGAAACTCACAAATCGCACAAATACACATTTTTCTTATTAAATCTTAAATACTCAACATGAACAAGAACATGTTAATGTCATTTTAAAACTGTGATTCTATTATACATACAGCTGTATATTTAATTGTTCACAAATATTCACTAAGAAAATGACAAAATTTACATCCAGTTTTTCTTCAAACTTCAAATAAAGGTCTGTGCACAGAAACAATATATACAGGTAAGAGTTTATCGTCTCTCCAGATTTTCTAGAGCAGAAAAGTCCAGATCTTAAGCGCAGGTCTCAAGTCAGTTGTGGTCCCTAATTCCAGTGCACACTTTCCTAAAGTAATGCATTGCATTGTGGGTATTATCAATTTCTCAAACATGTACAACATGAACTCTCCGGTCCAGGGTTTTAAAAACAAAGTGCAAACGTTGTCCCTCTGTGATACAAGGTCAGACGCCATCGCTTCTCTCACAAAGAACAGCCAGCCATGTATTTTCCTGAAAAATAAAGAATATTAATGTCAATAGTTTTACATTTATCAAAAAAATGTTGCTAAAACAAGCATATTTTGGTAACACTATTTTGCAGTGCCTTTGTTACAAACATAACTGTAGCAGTAACAGTAAATTATGCATAACATGCAACTAATCATCAACCAAAAACTAAGGGTTTGTTGCAGATCTTGTAGTTAGTTGCATGGTACTAATGTTGTAAATGCGTGTTATGCAGAGCTAAAACGTATGATGTACGCTGTAACAAGCACACTGCAAAATAAAGTGTGACCATATTTTTAAATCCTGACTTATGCAACATATTAACAAACACCTTAGCAACTGCACAGAGCATTGGTAAGCAAGCTGGCTTTTTAAGAAGCACACGGGTGTGAGTTTGCTCTGGCTGCTGGGCAATTTACCAACGCATTGTCTGTAACTGCAATAAAACATGTAGAGTGCAAAATGTTTCTGGCATTAGTTGCGGCGTATCTCGGTTTAAAATAGGCCATGAACTCAGCCCTCATGTTACCAGAGCGCAGTCACACCCCTGTTATTGTTACTGTAGTTATTGCAAGTTAATTTGTTATGAACCTAGAAGACCAAAACAAAAACTAGCATGCTAGACTTATTAGCTAAGAGTCAACCAGAGTGTTCCAACAAATCTCACTGAATAAACAATCAAGCGCAGCAAAGACGGCAAAATAAATGGGTCTGGCTCTCACCTGTGGCAAACCTCTTCTTCACGAGGGACATGCGGTACCGGCTGCCCACCAGCTCCACATCCATGCCTGAGAGAGAAGCCCCAGATCCCACAAACTGCACAGCCAGGCTCGGGGGAGGCCCGCGGGGAACCTCAAGGCACTGCCAACTGGCACACAATGTGCCAGACCCTGAGAATGACACACAAATACACACGTTTACTTATCTGTCTAAATGGGGACACGCAACACACAGCCAGTTACAAACACTGTAACCTACCAGAAAATCTATGCATGTTTACAATTTGTTTTATAATTCTGGTGTCTTTACCTAATGAGAATTGTCCCAAAGGGAGGTTTTGTTCATGTTTTGCTAACCATAGTCAGTTCTGTATCCAAAATGTTTATACAAATTTACCCCACACACAGTGTCAAGTGCCTTTTTATGAAAATAACCTGGAACAAACACAATAAGACTATACAAATTCAATATGTCAACATTTAGTAGGTGTGTCTCAATGTCTTCTACAAGACATTTGCTGTATGTTACTGAGTTGCATAAGAAATGCTGTTTATATGTTAAAATCTAGTTAAAAATAAAAATGCGCAGTTGCTTCCAAAATGCTCCAGATTGAAAGTCCTCTCGCCGGTCTCTGATCCGATCATCTGTATTTGTTTCCTGGCCTCTCGCTCTGATTAACTCCTCCTCCACCCACCTCCACTGAAAACATCTCGCGTCCATCCAGCCATTTAAATCAGTTTAGCTGTACCAACGCCGAACTAAATATAACTTATGACTAGAACCAGACGCGTTTGTCCAGAAAATCAATGTTCTTTAGATTTAATCTGCAGCCGGTAACTTGGGTAAAAAATAAATAAAAATCATTATTGAACATGTACCATTCCCTGTTTCACAACAGTGAGTTTATAATAATGATTTATTATTTGAGCAGCCGTTTTATACTTAACAGGAAATGAGCAGAAAGTCTGTAAACAGACTTTTTGTTTGTCGCTTGTGTTTTTATAGCAGTTGTTTACAATTTAAAAATAACTGCAAGTGTCCTGCAATTATCTTTTAAGCAGAGATTTGAACGGCAAAAGTAATGGATTGCAGATTTAAGCACTAAGAGAGAGACAGAGAGAGCAGAAAAACCCAACAGGTGCTGATGATAATGACCTTTGCTGTGATTGGTCGGTGACAGGTTAGGTAATTTCCATAGGAGTCGTCTTTCCTCTGCGTTCCTGTGAAACACAACAGGTCTGTGTAAAACATCCGTTCATCTCTCACTCCTTTTTCTCACTCGTTTCTCATTCTCTCATGACTATCTACCCATCTTGTTACCCTGGCAACAGATGCACACACTCGCACAAACACTCTGAGGGTCTCACCAGGATGCGGGGGGCTGGCACTGGAGGTCGGTGGCGGTGTGGTCGAGGGGCAGCAGCACCTGTACAGAGGTCAGTTGGGTGGCTGGGGCGGTTGCCGGGCAGCAGTGGTAATCCAGAGACACGCGGGTCACCGTGCCGCTGCGCTGACACTCGGCAGACAGCAGAAGCGGCGCACGACCCGGATCCTGAGACGAGGCCTGTCAGAACAGAAGATATGAGACTAACACCACACTGTGTTTTATACATTATGTACTGCTATATACATGGAGTACACATGTGCCTGTATGCGTGTATATGTATGTCACATTCACTTAAAATTAAATTCCAGAGTTTGTGTCCAGGAGAAAGTCAAGATTTTGAAAATACTTGAGGGTAAATAAAGAATTTTTGGGGTAAACTGTCTCTTTAAATGTGTGAACCGCTGGAGTATCATTTAAGCAGATCAAATTACAATTCAAGCATTATTAAGGTTGGTGGTGACTGACCTGGTATTTAAGCAGAGCCACATTGTAATAAGAGGCCTGTGGGTTAAGCTCCGCCTCTCTCTGCAGATGCAGCGTTAACGCCTGCATGTTAAACCAGAAGTCCTTACAGTCTGGGTCGCTCTGTGATGGATCACTGCGGGAAAACAGACACATTTGTTGCAGAGTTTGAATTGAACCAGTAATATTCTGGAAAAAAAAGTCAGTTTGTGTGTATTGGAGCATCATACCTGTAAAGTAACTTCTGATTGGGTAAGAAGTGGTCCACTCGAGAGATGCTGACCAATCGGAAGCTCAGAACCGGCGCGTTGGGGTTGGCATTTAAAATGCGAGTGATTCCCGCAGGAAATGACATGGTGAGGTCACCAGTGATCTTAACTAAACAACTAAAACACAAACCAAGTGGGTTTTAATTCAAAACAACAGCACAGGAAACCGCTTTAAACAGTGACTGCAGGACAGTGCGGTGAAAGGATTTGTCCTCCAGATGGTGTGAAAGAACCTAAGATGATGCCAGACTGTTGATAACTACCTGTCTAACCAACTAGCAATTAGTTATGACTAATCAGACTTGCTTTTCAAATAAGACCAGTTTATTTTTTGTGTAACTCATATAAAAGTTATGACAAATCTTCAGGAAAAAAGTTGGTTAGCTAGCTAACTTCATATGGCAAAACTAGCCATTCATATCTGTTTTGGGAAAGCCTATCAAATTAATCCCATCACTTAAACCTCATTTAGAGGTAGTCAAAAAATACACTCACAAGTCCTGCTTAAGTACTGAACACCTGTTTTCAACAGAACCTAACACACACCGGTTGTGTTCTCCTCCTTTGAAGTAGGCGTTGATGTATTCTGTGACGGCGGCGGCGACAGGCCACGCCTCCTGAGTGCTCAGAGAAATGGGACTGGGTCCCCGGGACAAACCTGTATGTTGTTTACATTCGATTAGCATTAACGCTACTACACAGTGTGATGTGTTAGCATGTTGTGAAACTAAGACTGTCAGGGTCACCTCGGGCTGGACTCGGAACCCGGTTTTGCACCCCCCACTCGCTGGGGCTGGAGGATGATGAGGAGGTGAGGGGAGAGTTGGGCTCAGGCAGTGGAGAGGAACACAGTGACCTAGACTGAGACACACAGGTCAAAGGTCAAGAGTCACAGGTATACCACATTATTAAAGCAACATGTACCTTTGACCTCTGTATCAGCATGCCCGTTTAAAAACATACCATTGCAGGATACTGTATATATATACTGTATATATCATTTTTATTAGGCATGTTAAAGTCAAATGAAGCCAAATTTACTGGGAAATCTAAAAAAATCATTTTTAAACTTTATTYAGATAAACTTTATTCACTGATCTGTCATTTACTTTTTTTTTACTCTTTTGTCATTTACTTTTTGTCATTTGCTCAAAAACTGACACTTGTTCTTTATAGTTTTAAAAGTTAAAAAAAGGTTTTTCACATAAAATACAACATGTCGCCCTGCTGTATTCATTTTATAAGTTATTTAAAATGTCTTTTTTCAAAGCTTTTATAATTATTGCGTTGTTGAAAAAAGGACAAAGATCAGCCCCGGTTATTTATCAACCACCCACTTATTTTCCTCTTTCTCTCTATAATGATGGAAAGTGTCTTCTGTGGCTGAAATCACCATAAAGTTACATTCCTCTTCCTTGAAATAATATTTGTTACCTCGCAGGGTAAAGCAATTAAGAGCGTCGGGTGAGATCTCGGTGGAGCTGTTCATTTAGTGCTCAAGTCAGGAGAGCAATTTCAACACCGCAAAAGTGAAACCACATCTCATAAAACAGGAGTGAAAACAAAAGAGTCTGCATTTGTGCCCCATTAAGGGTTTTGTTTATGTGGTTTTAAAGACACTTAAGTGTTGCTGGTTGGACGGATGGTGTAATGAGGTTGTGTGCAACATCTACCCGCTCACAGCCACTGAGTCTGCCTGAGGAACGCTTGGACCGGACCGACATGGGCGGAGCCAATACCAGACGCTCGGTGCTGTCCTGCCTGAAACCATGCTGGGAGACTGAGAGAGAGAGAGAGAGAGAGAGAGAGAGAGAGAGATGGCTTAATTAGGCTGTGTTCTTGTTCTGCTAACTGATGACCTCTGATGTTTACATGGTCCAGTTTCTCAGAAATTAGCAGAAATATAAATGAACTAATACAAAATATCATGTTGATGTCACAAAAAAATTAATAAAAAATTTACTCTAATTAATATTAAATGCAATTACTTAAATGCCAATTAATGCTAATTTTTTACTCATTAAAAATGCTACCCCAACTGTACTTCATTATTGGCATTTGTAATTTCAAAGCCCATATTGGTTGACAGACAGTGTGTACTGTACCTGGTTGTGTGTTAATATCCAAACAGTTCTGGTCTTTGTCTGTAGAAAAGCAGAGGTCTTCCTGTGGCCCAGAATGCCTTGTGAGGGGAGGTCCGTTCCTCCGAGGCTCATCATTAAATGATTTCTGTTTTCTGGTCGACTCCTGTGTGACTGCAGTGCTGTTATTGGTACTTCCCTCAGTGAAGGGGTTATGAACAGAGTTCCAGTGCACCAGTTCCTTCTTTGGCTGAGAACTGGGGGCGGGGTTAGAAGTGGGCGTTGGCCTGTTCCCACTAACTCTACCTTGTGCGGCGGCCTGCGCTGCGAGCGAGGATTGGTGCGTTGGACTGCCAATCATAGTAATGGCAAATGGATCATCCGGGGACTCTGGGGGCGGTACACTACGATCTCTTTTCCTGTCACGGTCCTTGCGGTTGGAGGATGGTGGAGGAAGGGTCTTGGTGTCACTCACAGAAATGGAAAAGGGGTCCCTGCGGCCTTCGACGCCTCTGCCATCCCTGGAGGGCCGAGGTGGAGGTGGGGCCCAGGCATCAGGTGGAGGTATGTTGTTCTTCGGGGCCGGCCGCTCAAAGGCAGCAAGAAAGGGGTCTTCAGGAGGTATGTGTTTGCAACTCCAGACTGAGGGCTCCATTTCTGAAGATGCCAGGCTATTGGAGAAGGTTGGGAAGCTGAAGGTGGTGGGCTCAATGTCAGGTGGTGCACGAGGGGAACGTAGGTTTGAGGACCAGGCATTGGTGCAGTCGTCCTTTGGCAGAGGAGACCGTCCAGGTGAGGGGTCACGGAATGCAGATAGGAAGGGGTCTGATGATCGCCCCAAGTTTGCAGAGTCTTTAGACTGAGTTGGGGGCCAGGCTGCCCAACCAGTGGGCTCTGGAGACACCCCAAGGGTCTGATGGGAAGGCGAATCCAGCCCAGAATCCTCCACATTCTCAGGAGAGGAGGAATCGGAGGAGAACGCTGCATCTAGCAGAAAATGAGCAGAGCCTCTTAGTGATCAAACAAGACATTTCCAGAAAGATCTAATGAGAAACAAAATATCAACAGAAACATAATTTATCTTTCAATTAGGCATTTTGTCCATAGTTGAATAATTCATGGTTTATTGGTTACACAAACAAAAAGCAAGTTAATTAATTTTGAGAATATGGTAATATATGCTTTGGCAAACATTACGCTAGTTTAAAGCTTTTAATGATCTGTTTTCTAAGAAGCAATAAGGGAATCGTCTGTACAGTCGATGCTCATCTGTCACGGTAATGAGGCTGAAGATGTTGGAGGTGATTTTAGAGCAGAATTTACATTCAGATGCAGCGAAGGCGTTCTGGAGTTGATCTCTGCCAGCGAAACTGTGGGATTTGAAGGCTGACTCCAGAGGAGGTCCAAACAGAGCATCAGAACCGGACGCTGTGGAGCTCAACCTGCAGAGATGTAGACAGGACACCAGCAAATACAGTTAAGTCCATGTTGGAGAAAAAGAGACGAGAACAGTGCAAAAATCACAGCTAATCAGAACATATCGGCTAATCAGAAGACTTATTTTGATGTTAAATATATAAAGTTTGGAAAATATTCATTTTGCTGTTTAGTTTGGCCCTAAAAGTGGACCAAACAAAATAGTTTTAATTTTTATATATGTCCTTTGATTGCTTGTTTACCTGCTGTGATCCGGGCTGGACGTGGACCTGCGCAGACCCTCCTGTTCTCCGTCTGCAAACCAACGCAGCAGATTGTCAGCGTTTCTTTAGACGCTTTAAACGTTACAGAAACATTCATACAGAAATGAAATGACACGAGGGCGAGTAAATGATGGAGTAATTTGAACTATCCCTTTAACACACAGTTTAATTTTTCTAATTATTATTACAAATAAACTATTATTACAGCTCAAACAATTTCAAATTGCATAATATAATCAAACCACATACAATCAAATAAATCAACGCTTGTATCCCATCTCTCTGTGTGACTAATCGTTGCCATTAGGCAGGTGTGAGTAATAGCCAGTCGGGCAGAGGAACAGCCCACAACCATTTTCATCAAACCACACACACACACACACGCCAAATTGTTTCCACTTTTGCTATTATTGTTAAATCCCGTGATACCAAAATGGAGCCCGACTGAGGCTGTAATTACAGCAATCTGCCATTTGGCAGACCTGAGATCAGTGCGTCAGTCTAAAGCAATAATGGCAGTGCGGTTATGATGCATGACGCTGATCCCAGGTCAGCCGGATGGTGGATTGCTGTGATTAAGATGTCAGATGAGACTTTGTTTGTGAGATAATGACATCTATTAATGTGGACACAGGAGCGGATGAGATGTTCTGTATGTGAATGAGGCCATTTGAGAAGGTTGAGCGAACGATGTATGAACGCTGAGAAATGAACGATCTGTGTAGTAAATGTAGCTGCGAGATCCGAGACAGACCTCTGTGAGAAACGCTCTCTCCTTCCCCTTCAGACCGGCCCGCTGAGCTGGAGTTTCCTGTAGCAGAGAACAGTCTGTTTCAAAACCTAGCTAACCGTTTCGGTTGTAAGAACGTTTCCCCGCAAACATGTATGAAAGAAACATAGTTTTTTATTTTCAATAAATGATAATATGACTAACTGTAAAATTCTAAGATTTAATTTCTTTAATATTTGCAATAAATTATATATATTTAATTTATTGTTTGCATGTTAAAGGAGGCTAACATCAAGGGGCGGCACCCCAGCGCCCCCTATTGACCGGCCGCCACTGTTTGAAAGTTCTAGGAATGTTCCAAACATCTATTTTAGATATTGTATTAACATTATTGCTTGATTATACGAACTTTTCTTAAACTTTTAATTCTTTTAAAAACTTTTTAAAAACATTCCACTAACTCCTTAACAATAACATTTTTGATATACATGACATATGACATTAAATGAAATACTATACTACCGTTACTGTACTAAACAATGTTTGATAACTGTGAAACAACATTAGCCAACATTTTAAGAACGTTTCCTGTTAGCTGGCAATCAGGGAACATCTCAAGTATTGGTGAGACATGCAGAGAAATGTCTGAACTTACTTGAGAGCTGTTTCTTAACAGACACCTGTACGATTGAAAGAGACAAATTATTAAAATTAAATGAAAATGTTTTAATTTATTGTGGTAAAATTATTAAGTTCTACTAAAACATGAGTGTTAGCATGTATGAGCCACTTAAATACAGAATAACTATGAATATTTTGCTACACATCGTCTAGTAGAATTAGCATTAATACTAGCATTAATTACGTTTGAGGTGTTATGATAAAATGGACTTACCGCTCTGTTAGGGGGCAGGGTCAATGCCCCCACCGTGGCCTTCAGCTCCAGTTCATTGGCTGCCGAGTTGCTACGGCTACTGCTGGCGACCGGTCGGATCTGAATGTGAAATTTCTTGGGCTCTTCATCGTCGAAGTCCGAGTCGCTGGAGTAAAAATTGCCCTCCTTATCCTCAGCAGCACAACGTGGAAAAGCAATGAAGTTAAGGAGCAAATTAAGACACTAAAACAAACATACAGGATTCACAAACACAAAAACAAGTACAGACACACAAGTATACATGAAATGCATACACAGACAGACAGACAGACAGACAGACACAGCTGTTCTAAATACACAAACCGTGGAGAAGTACAGAATTATCTGTCCTATTTAGAGACAGAAGTTTCACATCCTAAAACAAATGATGGGGAACTTGTTACTCAAAGGAATCTGAGGACAGCAGATGTTTATCAGAACGTTCTTTAGATATAAAGTCCAGTGTTGTTTGGCACCGGACAGAAACACAAGCCTCTATTACACCGACACGTGTTTTACACCATCTAACCAGAGCCCATTTCATATAATTACCCCCATTATATATGTGTGTGTGTGTATGTGAGTGGGTGTAAAAACCGACAATCTCAGGTAAACCTTATTTTAGGAATGTCCTTATTTGTAAAAACATTATACAAATTACAGATTTAGTAAATAAAGTTTCTTAAATGATAAAAATGAAGAAAGAAACAAGACATGAATTTTCTGTTAGGGCTAGATTATGTTATTTTTTTACTAGCTGTGTATCACAGCAACACCAGTCTATGGAATGTGCCTATTTAGATGGATAAGTGTGTGTTGTGTGTGTGTGCAGAAAATTAACAAAAAAATCCCACCTTCTGCTCTCTCTGTTTAATAACACATGGATGTTTTTGTTTGAGGGTGAGGAAACATTTGGAGCTTAGTAATAGTCATGTGGTCCCAGACACACACACACACACACACACACAGGTTTATTTTGAAGGATATCATTTTGGTTAATATCCGCACGTATCACAAAGCCCTCGTCGTCCACTTCAATGGGTGAGTTCTACACACAGAGAAGTCACAAACTCACAATGAGAAACGCAGCATTTAAAGAGACAGAACACTGGTTCACAAGTTGATCTGAGAAGATTTAGCACTTAATGTGGATTTGATCAATCTAATGAAAACACAACTATCCACTGACACTTTCTTCAAACTTCAGCACAGATGAGAAAACAATTTACAAGTGCATGACAGTGTGTGTTTATGAAGAATCTGTGGCAGCCGGTGGGCTATCAGACACTTATTTAATACTCTGAGTAACAACAAGAGTAAATATAGCCTAATGAGGTAACCAGAGCCAGCCGAACACGTCACACACACACACTCAGGCACACATTGGTATATTCTGTCCCCTTAGTTCAGAATACAGTATGTGTGTGTTTCACCGTGAGTGGCTTAGCTGTAGACTTTAAAGATGTCCTTTTAAAAAAAAAAAATCAAATTTGGGACACAAAATTATACATTTTTTACTTTTAAAAATGCTAAATGTTTTCTTTGTAAAAACAGAAGTTATCTCCTCTTTTAGCCAGCTAAATAAATATGTGTGTTTGGTCTATCACACACACACACACACACACACCTGTCCTGTGTGTGTTCACAATCAATACAGCAAACAGGGTGTGTGTGTTATGAGAACTCACAAGAGCATCTGCCACAGCCGAATCTCTGAAAAACAACAACAGAGCGAGTATAAATACGTATAGAACTCATGAAAGGTTCTTTATCACCATTCGGTTCCATCACACATCAATCAAGCACTGTTCTAAATACTGGAAAAGGGCCCAGGAAACAATTTTGGGTTGCAAGAATGTTTTCCTAACGTTTAAACTAATTTGAAAATGTATTTTCAAAAATTGCTTCATATGACTCACGCTGAATCGGGCTCCTTGTCTCTCTTTCCCAATCCGGGGATCCTGAACGCTTTAGCGCGACTCTTTTTACTGTTCTCAGGTGCCAGTGATGATAGATACTCCTCAAACCCTACTGGACCTTACACACAAACATGGACACATACACACACAAAAACACACACACACATACACATAAAAACAAACAAGCGCACACACAAAAACACATACATTTGTTTCACGTTATTGGTGTAGACATCACACAGACTTTGATATATTAGGCTCATGGCTGTAACCAGGATTTTCTTCAGAAACACATCTGATGTATTTTTTACTTTCTATACTGTGTGTTTTGCTCTGCTGAAACCAACCTGAACACCTCATTAGATTCAGAACCAAGACATGATTATGCTATTAAGGACCAAATGTCTTTATAAGGTGGTTTTTGACTGGTTGGTTTCACTATATTTGTGAGAACAAATACAGCCAAACACACACACACAGCTGAAGGATGTTTTATGTTCTGAGGTTTAACGTTGGATTGACAATATCAAGAAAGTCATAAAACCCTGTATTAATGCTAAAAATGATTTTAAAGCATTGCTGGGAACAATTTCTACCTTCCCATTTATCTCACATGCCGGAATCTCAATACAACATCCATCAATCAAACATGCTGAAAGTTTTCATACACACTTTTAATTTCTTGCAGTCCAAGTTTTCAGACAGCATCTCCTGAAAACCCAATTCACGCCACTCTGCCACTCACCGGGCCGTTCTTTCCCGGTTCCCTTCTGCTCTGTAAACTTCTGAATGAGGTTCTCGGTTCTGATGTTCTCCACGTTCTGCTTGAATTCCTCATGGACCTGGAACCGGAATGAGATTTGATCTAATGAAGACAACCTCACGCAGAGCTCTGGAGTTCCACTGTAATTCATCCGGAATTTACAACCGGATACGGGATAAAAACTGAAGTTCTTGGGACAGATCAGAGTGAGTCTTTACCTGCCCAACCTGCACGTGTGTGTCTTCTATGGAGTGAGAATACGCTTTGATCAGCAGCTTCATTTGCTTCAGATGAGCTTCTTCAATGTCCTGAAACTTCTGTACAAGTGGAAGAACAAATACATTGAAAAACATATGAATTGCCATAGAAGTCAATTCCATTATAAAGTAACACATGCCATGTTTATGTGTACATTTTACTGTTTGAGAGCCTCATTGCTTTCATAAAAAGGTTAAATCCTGTTATCTAACATAACAGAAAATAAAAATATGGACTTGCAATGAACATTATATGTTATGCAGATTCTCTAAATGGGACGTTTGTAATCTCTGCACTACAAGGGATTATAAACTTTGTGAAACCGTAACATAAAAATTCTCACAATATGCCATTTTTATATCAACTTAACCTACATGTAGGTTGTAGCGCGCAATAATTTGTTAAAAACATCCACCCTGGAGGGATCACAAGGTGCCCCCTCTCTAATTTGTCACACCGCCAATGCAGATTAGTACCTTATATTTGGGAATTTAACAAATAACTGCCAGCTTAAGAGTTGAAACTGAACTGTCATTAGCATTTAATATTAGCCAGCCTCTTTAATTTAAGGATCACTGTTGAAGCTCTAATTGACTGATGCCACGACCATCTGATTTCCGTTACGTCAGAACTCATATTACAGATTTATCCCTTCCTCAGTCTCAAATTATTCATACAGGCAGGTCCTCACCGGGCAGAAATAGACCTCAGACATATAATTACCTTGTCAGACAGACTTCTAGAAGGTTCTTGTAGCCATGGTAACTTTATCAATGTGTTGAAAAGCTCTAAAAGGTCTATATTCTGTGAATTCAACAGCTTGCCAAACGTACTATCTTCTCAAAAGATGTTTCGCGTGTAGCTTGTGCACTGCACTCATCACCTCAGAAGAGCCCTGGCTGGGAAACACCTAACAAAGACCTCAAATGTCAGAAGATCACCAACCTGTGCTGATTCACTCATCTTCTGCTCAAATTCTCCTTCAGCACGATTGAACTTCTCAATTGACCCTGCGAAAGATTCGCCCGCTTTCTTAGACTTGAGCTCAGCCTGAGAAATGGAGAAAACAAGGAGACAGATATATAATGGATCGGTTGGAAACTCCATTCGTCACGTTCACGAATCTGTGAAGGTGACGCAGGATAGAGCTACCAGCTTAAAGTTCTGCAAAAATGAAATAACCTATTATTATTTACTCATCCTCCTGTCATTATGAACGCACATTTTCTTTCTTTAGTGAAACACGAAGTAAGTCATTCTAAGTTATCTAGTCATTTTTTCCTGAAACTTTCAAGCTTCAGTAACAACCAAAAAAGTAGCACAAATGTGGCCCATATGAAGCAAAGCTTCTGCCTGCCTATAGCTCAAGTCAAACGACGGTTTTGAGGGAGAAACAGATGCAAGTCATTTTTCAGAATGATGACAGGATTTTGGGTGAATTATTCCTTTAATTTCCTGTCTTTCTTTCCCACTTTCACACACACACCTTCTCCAGCTCTTTCTGAGGTGCTCCCTCTTTCCGCAGTCTCTCCAGCTCCACACACTTGCTGTGATAGATCTCCCTGGTTTTCTGCAGCTGGGCACTCTGCACCTGAACTGACTGCACGGCCTCCAGCGTCCCAATCACCTCCTCCTTCGTCTGCATAACATACAACATATCACAACATCACCTACATAAATCCAACAGACCGTCTCCATTCATTCTGCTATTAACGTGTGTGATTTTTGTGTTATACTTGCTAGTCATTGTTTACTTCAAAATTTTTCAGAATATTCAATTATCTACGGGACGTCAACTTTATAAAAATGAATTCAAGCATTCAAGTCAAGTCAAAATATAAATTAAACCCATTTAAACCCTTCATGACAGTCTTAGGGCGTGTGCTGCAGGAACAATGATAAACAAACCAGCAATGCATTATGGGTAAGAGAACCAGTTATTTGGCTCCAGGCAATCACAGACAGAAATTGTATGTCTAGACACAACCCACCCCAGGTCCTTCAGTTACCTTGCGGTGAACTTTGACCTGTTCCTCGTTGTACTTGTTGATGTCCCGGATGAGGTCGTTCATCTTCCTCATGAGCTCCAGGTGGCAGAGGGCAAGTTTGTCAGAGGACACGCGAAACACGTCCCACATGGGGGCGAAAGTGCTGAGGATCAGAGCAGGTGGTGAGACGCTTCGTAACAGCGCAGCAGTATCACACAAACAACAACAGCAAGCTTCCTGGTCTTTGTAGATCAAACTCTCCACATCCAGCTAGCAATTTTAGGTTGTAAGAACATTTCCTAACATTATTTTAAATGTTTCAGGGACATTCTCTAAATTTTTAAAGCATTCCAGTAATGTAATGTGACATTACAGTAACATTTTTGATATAGGAGATATATTGTTTAAAATACGTTCTACTAACATTACTGCAAAAAGCTTTTTAGAACATTTACAGAACGGTAAAGTTGTGAGAATGTTTGCTGGATCTTGTCCCTCAGCACAAGACTTGGTTTATGTTAAGACAATAAAAACAACTGGGCAAATCGGTTATGAGTAAATTGTTAGTACAAATGGAATGGGCAAATAAAAACCGTCACAGGTTAATTAAAATGATTTTCTATTAGCTATTTATTTGAATTTCTTTTCTCTAACATTGCATGTTGCAAATCCTGTTTTAACTGTGTTGAAAAGCTGTATGATTGCTGAGGCTAGCACATGCTTGTTCAGACAGGAAGTGAGGTGAAGAGAGCAGAGGAAAAGTCAACCATAGCAACGATAATGCCACACAGACACACACACACAAAACACAAGCATACAAGCTCTGATAGCACAATCCTCTTGACTCTTGCTGTTGACACGCATCTCTTCAGACTTCTGCCTTGCAGTAATGAGGCAACAACAGAACAGCTTTCAAGAAAAGCTTTGTTACAGATGACAGCAAATCAGCGGGTATTTGTGCTCCTGTGGTGCTTCTCTGCAGTTACCCAGCTAACAGAGAACGTTTTCAGAACATTGACTAATGGTTTGTAAAAGTTCTCCCAAATATAAATATATATTCTTAAAGTAGAATGTTTTTTTCAATTCGACTCTAATAACTATGAAATACTATTAATACAAAAAATGATACTTGGATCATGCTTAAAACATTTGAAATAACAGTTGCAATGTTTTTGTAATGTAAATGTTAGGCAAACGTTCCTAAAACCTAAAATGGTTTAAAATCCTGTAATCTGGTGAACCATCACTTACCCCAAAGGACTTCCATTAGAAGCCATCTTGGCCAGTTTGCTCATTGACTTGGAATAAGTCTCCTCAATGGCCGATCTTAAACACAAGCACATAAAAAGCAGATAATGAGTTTATAAATCACAGAAACACCAAACTGAGGTAATTTAGCACTTACATTAAAGGGACAGTATAATGTAAGCTCTACAACAGTAGCACCCATTGACTTTCATTGTGTGAACTCAAAACCACTAAAACATTTCTCAAAATATCTTCCACAGTTATATAGGTTTAAACATGAGTGCAAGCACATGATGGAGAAGTGTTTATTTTTGAGTGAACCATCCAAAACCTCAATGTTCACAAGCGTTATTTTTAACAATAAAAAGTAATGAGACTGTTTATATTTGGTGCAATAAGCAGCGCGAACGTTACGAAATTCACTACACCACATACATACATACATTATAATTGAGCTACACTGAGAATCTCACAGAAATAAATTTTATTTCAAGTTTTTTTACCTGAATATTAGAGTTACCACAGTTATTGTTGCTACACTGAAACTGTGGTAACTTGGTATTATTAGCTACCGCTGTCAATGTGAACGCTGTCAAACAGGAACCATATACGATGTCTTTTTAAAGATAAGACTGCCACTAGCTGTAATGTTGGCATTATCTTTAAGAAGACATCTTATACGATTCCTATAAGTGACGTTTTGTTCTCTATAGTTACAGCACAATGGAAAGTGAGCCATAATTTCACAGCAGTTCTCTGCAGCACGATGTCCTGAGTGGATACAAAATGGCCTTTGAAAATTGATTTATGTAATTTATTGCACAAGCTACGCTTTTATCAGGGGCGTATTTTGTCCCTCTCAATTTTCTGCGCGCTCCCCTCCAGGGCTTTCCTGGACAGATTTCCAACGCGCACACACACACACACAAAATACAATTTAATTCTCCAGTCCAAGATGAATGACTCCTGGGTCCGGCTTCATCATAATGGATAGAAGAGACTATGAAAGTTGGCAGGAGGGTTTGTACAAGCTGTAAATAGTCTTGAGTCTCTCGGCAGAAGGAGTCTTTTCGGAGTTTTCATTTTAATTATTCTAATCAGAAATAAGCTCTGAATTAAAGCACCACAAATTTGGGTTTCTGTAGCTTAGCTGGTGGGGCATTGCATGAGCTGTGCAAAACGTTGTGGGTTCGATTCCCGGAGAACAAACTAATCAAATGTATAGCTTGAGGGCACTGTAAGTCGCTTTGGATAAAATACATAAATGTAAATGTAAAACTGAATTGAAACCCCTCATCAAAATGGTGGATTTAGAGTGGATAAAGTGAACACTTTGTAGACTGCATTTCTTCTTTCACCGTAGTGTGAGCGTGTAACACTCCAGTGCCGTGTGCAAACAGCACAGTCGTGCACAAAGACACGTGAAATCTGTCTTACACAAGCAATACCATAAACACGATAAGATCAGATGAGCATTACATGGCATAAATAACATTTTTAAAGATGTAATTAGCATGTTTGAGAAATGCATCTGCTGCTTCAAGATAAAATAACATTATGTGAGGAAGAAGCCAAATTCTGTGTTACATTCCTCCCTGTACCAGTCACACCATATCACCCCACCTTCCCATCACCATGACGATTCCCGCCAAAACAACACCTCACCTCTCGCGCACAAACTCGGCCAGCTCCTTGGTGGCGATCTGTCCATGTTTCATGTTGTGGTAGAGGACGTCAAATCCGGCATTTTTCTCTCCCTGCGAACAAACAAACGCACCAACGTGAGGAACACTCCCCGCAAGTGTTGAAAAATGATTCATACGCTGAAAATAAACTGCTAATATCAAAACAGCAAAGAAAACTAGCTAGGAAACAAATGGGTGTTTGTACGTAACATCTAAAGGAATAATAAGGCAAGAACAGAAACTTTTATGCGTTCTTATGAAATTCTGTGAGGTTTTGTGAGGCTACCAAAGTGGAAAGTAACACAAAAACAAAAAAAGCTGAAAAAAGTGAAAAGGCTACTTTAATACACAGTACTAAATACACACAGTATACTAACAAAAATATTTATGGCTGGTACAAAAAAATACATCATATATCTTTATTTTACCTTATATGTTAAATAAAACACACACACACACACACACACACATCTTGAAGCTAAGCTCCAAAGAAGCCTAAAAACCACACACACTTCTTGCTCATAACATCTTTTCCATCTTTCCTGAAAATGTCTTGGCATTTACTACAGTGCAGTGAACTAAAACACACACACAAAAGACAACGGTGTGTGCAAAACCGAGACGCTACGTGAGCCAGGAGAAGAATATTTCTCCCAAGACTCAGCATGAAGATCCTCGGCTGATAACCTTTGGAACAAAGCAACGGCCCATCCTGCAGTCAAAGTTAGCAAGTATAAAAATAGCGCCCTTTCTTTATAGCAAACAGTAAAATGTCAACAAAGGAGGAAGAGGGAGAGAGAGAAAGAGAGAGAGAGATGACAGAACCAGGGCAACCACTGACCATAAATACCTTCACACCACAGAGGAACTTCCCAGGTACTTTTACATAAAAATTTCACAATCTATAAAGCTGCAATTCATAACTACTGCCTCTCTGCCGCCATCTCTGTTTAAAACATGGAACTGCAGGTTACTTGGAGTAATTTCCTAAACCACCTGTTTTAAAACAAGTAAATAAATGCTGCACCATCTACAGTACCCAGACATGCGATATATTCACCAGATCATTTTTCGTTTATAGCTGTACATTTTCTGGTAAAATTAACCTGACAGTTCAAATTATAAATCATTATTATAAGTTTACCTTTACAAATCTGCCATGAGATCTATCTGGCTAACTTGTTGTTCTCTGTTAATTTTTTAACAACAAAACTGGATTGCAGTTGAGCAATGTATTCTAACAACAAACACTTTGATATAGCTTTATTTCTTCATGAGAATTCTCACACATACTAATATATGTGCAGTACATGCATTGTAAGTCACTTTTCCACATCTGCCAAATGCATCAAATGTACCTGAGTAACTAAATAATTTTGGAACCCAGAAATGGACAATTGCTCTTGTGCTTTATAAAGTCCCTGCAGTACTACAGACAGATCCAGAGAGGGTACCAACTTTCCCACAGCGGTCATTTTTACAGCACATAATCAGCCGTTTAAATACTGGGCTTGCAAAAACATACATCAGTGTGTCTCAACAGTTGTGCAACTTCAGCAACCAACATATAATTTCAGTGTAGTGTTGCCAATACGCTTGTCGAAACCTGACCGCTTTAGAAAGCTGATCTCCCATGATTCTCTGCTCCGCCCACACGGCTCAGGTACAGCTGCACCCTTCAACACAGTCTCTCCTTCTCTCTCTTTTGCTTGTGTTCTCCAGTCTCTCTCTCTCTTATGCCAGTGATAGTAAAGAAATATTTTGCAGGCAGAAACTGCCAGTCTGGTCCCCTGACACATCATTCTGAATTTGGTGCTGTAAGCGAATCAAATCACAGCCCATCTGCCGACGTCTGGAGCGCGGTTGTTGTCAAGCTTTGTTCTCTAATGTTCGCTTGCAAAATATGCATCAGTAACTGCCATTCATTTTATCTAACGTGTAGCTGTGACAGAGGAAACTTGTGTTTGAAGATAACATGACAGACATGAGAAAGAGTGAGAGAGAGAGAAAGAGAGAGAGATAGTGAGTAGTTGGAGTGAGTTAGAGAGAGACTTAGAGTTAGAGAGAGATAGTTAGAGAGACACAGAGAGATATTTAGAGAGAAAGA
>JBAJNP010005272.1:0-14654 GCA_036877545.1 Yasuhikotakia modesta
ACTCATGCACACACTCATGCACACACTCATGCACACACTCATGCACACACTCATGCACACACACTCATCTAAACATGTTCCGATTACAGGTGAATGAATGAAACCTACAGTCGCTTCACAGACACCATAAAACATTCATATCAGGAGAACAACATAAAAGAAACGTTTGATCTTTCATCCGATCCATCAGTCATGTTGGTCTGGAGAAAATCCTGACAAAACACAGACTGACACATCTGGACAAATCCTATCAAAGCCTTATACACACGTCCTCATTGGTAAAAACACTGTCAAATGTAGTAAATGATGTTTTAAATTGTATAAATGCAGAAAGTTTTCTGTCAGGGTTAGAGTACGTTATATTGTTTATAAGTAGCTGTGTATAAAAACAATAAATGTCTGTATAATGTCCCCATTTAGATAGATAAATAAATGTGTGTGTGTTTTCGCTAATAAACAACAGGCTTCATTTGTGGGTAATTGTTGTCTGAGCTTCATTCTATTGTGAAGGACAATAATCAAATCTATTCTCCGTTTCTGCCTGTTATTATAATGGAGGCTGAAACACTGAAATGTGCTGAGAGCAGATATAACATTCAGCATTAGCCATTATCCTGTTCTCTCATTCACCTCCACAGCCGTCAGTCGGAGGTAATTCTGCCTCAACCTGAAGTCCAGGCTTTCTGAAGGATGTTAAAAATAGTGATTTAGGCTAAAGAAACATCATTTGTGGAACCTTATTTGTCACCGAATTGTAAATGTTATTAAAGGTTTGTTATGATTCACTGACCCTCATGTTATTCAAACCCCTGAAGACTTTCTGTGATCTTCTGAGCCTCAGCGCAGGTTTTATGGTGTTGTTTCGGGTTTGCTGGTTACAGTGGATGGTGTCAGACTTCAGCGTTTCGGTGCTGAAGATTAAAGAAAGTCATCTGGGGTTTGAAAAGAGATGTTACGGAGTGTGTGCAATCTTGCCTCAGAGAGGGATTTTGGCTGGGCTGAGTGGCAAAACGCTGCACTTTATTTGAAGCGCTTTGTGTCTGAGACTCAACACAATACACTTTTGATTTACAGTTTTAGCACTAAAACCTGCTGCAAGAAATCAAAACGATTTGTCTAATGTCAGCCAGTCTCTGCAATTAATATGCACAAGCCGCACTCATTTACATACACAAAACCAGCAAACCACACGCAGGCAAAGCCACAAAACAAGGCTTTCTCATTTGAATAAACAGATACAACCTTCCAATAATTTGGACAGACTCATTTATCTCTGCAGCGCGGCACGTGACTCGGCAGTGGAATTAATGTGAAAGCTATTGGTTTCTGTGCGCTCTGTAATTTGTATTTAAATTGTGTTGGGCGTTGAAGTGCTTCCGTACATTCAGATCTGAAGAAGAGCGGCTAACTGGGGCTGAGGTCCTAACCTCATAAACAAATTAAATCCCGCTGCGAGATAAACAAATTTCACCAGCAATTCACTGACGGACGGCCGTGCTGAAAAACTGCTCTGAGGTCACAGAACTCCAAGCGACTGGGAAATTCAGACCAGAATAAGTTTGTAACACTTTTGTGACCTTCATCTATAAAGTCATGGGACTAAATCATCTCATTTCCAAACTGAAATGCAGGGAAATGAAATGGCTTTAAAGTCAACATGAAATCAAAGAAGCACCATTTACTTTCTTAGCAACTTTCCTTATCAGCTGTTGCCACTAAGCTCCGCCCGTTCAACCACCTGTCCTATAGAAACACTCTTTACAAGCCAAAGAGTTCCTCAGCCAATCAGCATGCAGCAGGATGCAAACTTTGTTAAAATGCCTGAAACGTCTCCGGTTAAACATCTTTTGAGGTTTTACTGACGGTTAGCTGGAATGAAGCAACATGAACTATTAATTTCCATTAAAAATGAATGAGAAGATGATGACGAGAAGGACAGTGGAGTGATGCGACTCCTCGACCGCGTCTTAATGAGGCCTTGAATATTTCATGGCGGCGTGACCCTGAGAGCTGAAGAGACCCTCTCACACACGCTTCTTCATCACAGGCAGCTCCTCACAATCACTACAGCCCCTGCAGAACAACCCACCTCACCTGACTGGAGACCAGCTGATTACATGCGTTTCATCATTAGCGTGTCTGAGCTGAGACCAAACTCATCTCCTGGATTCTGATTGGTCAATACAGTCGTGTAACCGTTGTGTATGTAGCTATAAAACACTTTATGATGCGGGTTCATTTATAACCTTAATACACACAAAAAACCTACACATTTTTAGGCTTCTAAAACATATAAATGCTTCTGTGTGAATGTTTGTCCAGCTAACTTGCAGTAGCGTTAGTAAAGCTGTAACATTATATATCATATCAAAATGTTATTCTTATTCTAAAAAACAATAAACATTCCAAATGTGTTTGCTTGTAATGGAACATGCTTGTAATGGTAACATTATGGTAGCTAATGTTAAACTGCTAAAACTGTTAGCAGGGTGTTAGCAGAGCTGCGTGCGGTGGGTTCTGATGTTAGTCAGTGTTGTACCTGCCGTGTCTCTACGCTGCTTTGCCCTGCAGGTCTCTGCTGGATTCAGCAACTCGTGCCAAACTGTCGGCCATCAGAGCTTCCTCCAGACTGCGGCGGGCCCGGTGGACCTTCATCTCCTGCTCTCTGAGGAGACAGAGAGACAAAAGCAGTTAAAACAGATCCTGTCTGTCTATCTGCTGCTGTCTAACAGCTTTTTTGATCATCCGTGACCCTCCTTATCTGCTCTTACCTGCCGGCCCCTCAAACGCTCTCACCCCCCCTCGCCTGTCAATCAACTCAAACCTGTCTGTCACCTCCTGTAACCTCTACCCACAATTCCCACACATGCTGCCTCTCCTTAAAGGCACAGTTCCTGGAAAGGACTTTAAGGGCATCAGAAACACACACAGGTAGAGTGAATAATGACACTGCTTTGTAAAAACCTGGTGACTACGTTCTAAACCAGCTTTATGTGTCTGTCTGAAAAGAAATCCCACAATGCATCGCAATGAGCTGTGAATGAAACATAAAAGATGGCAGATAAATCGAGTGAAAATATCAAACATAATTATGGCATTTATGCAGCTTAACCTCAAACCTCACAACATGTTTCTGTTCCAAACCCAACACACACAACACGAATCCACCTGCAGCGCGTCATTAATAATGTCAGTGATCTAAAGCTGATGTTTTTAAATGTTTTAAGAACATTCAGATGTTTGAGGAAATGTTTGTTACAACCTAAAATTGTTAGCTGGGTGTTCACTGGCACATGAGCTTTGAGATAATAGGAGAGCAGATTATGAGACCTGCAGACATCACTTGCATTATACACACACACACACACTCACACACAAACACAGTCACACACAAACACACACACTTTTCCTCCTTTTCTAATGGAAGGTTGTAGCTGCTCGTATATCATTCAGTTTTAGCATGAGAATCTCTTACAGGACACACAGGAAGGAAACAAGCAGCGACCGCATGCGCTCTGAATTATAATGATCCAGAGTCTGAACACGTTGACATTCCGGCGCATTTCCATCCGCATGCGCCCCAACACCAGAACTGACACCCTGCATTTGTTTGGATGGTTCTCAGCCCTGCACTGAAGGCTAAATCACTGTATATAAATGCAGAAATACACGCTGAAATCTCTCACTCCCCTCCACACGCCGCCTGTTCATTTTAGCTTTAAAACAGCTTCCTGCTCACGAGTAAGAACAACGAGTGCTGAAATCTCTCAGGTCTTCCCATCAACAGATCCCTGACAGACACATCCCAGCCCGGGGAACATTCTCAGAATGCAGATTAACATTAGCAGAACATTTCTTTAACTGTATGCATGAGCATCTTAAATTGTTAGTGGAATGTTTTTAAAACATTAAAAGAATTACTCTTAAACCTGACCTGGACATTTTGCACATTCATCTGACATGCATAAAACTTTACTGTTTGTTACTAACAGAAATGTTAGAGAAATGTTCTTACAACTTAAAACCATGAGCTGAGGTGGCTATAATGCATGGCTTCTTGAATGAAACACACACACACACACACTCGTGTGCATCTACTGACATCTAGTGTTTGGAACAGCTGAACTATTTTAACACATCAAGTTGAAGCATAGTATTATTTAGCATCACTCACACTGCATGAACTTTGAAACTTACAAATGAAAGTGCATTTAACATTTCGCCTTAAGCATCTACATAATCAGACACTACAAATCACATTTTACCTGATGAAACATTTAACATTACTTTTATCTTTAAAGTATTAATAACAGAACTAGCTGCAAAAACAAAACTAAACTAATTAAATGGAAATATAACATAAGTGATGATGTAAATTTATTTATGTTTTTTTGAAGCATCTGTTTTATGAAGACTGTTTTAGAAGTGTGTTTACATTGTTATACACTAGACACATTTGCGCTCTAGTAAACCACATTTTAAACCCACACGGACAAAAAGAGAAACAGACACACTCACACAGACACAGAGCTTACCTGATGTCTTCATCAGTGATGGTGAAGGCTTTGCAGAGAGGCTGGGCTGTATTGAGCCATATGGCAGGGTTCTTCTCTGCAGCCGTGGACGTCTGACCTGTGATTGGAGAGGAACTCATGTGTAGAGCACTCGCTATGGCCGACAGGAGCGTCTCGTCTGAGGAGTCTGGACCTATACCTGCATTACAGTCAAACAATCCCTCACCAATCAGCAACAGCCCTTCAAATGACATCAAAAAAAAGAGCCAATCACAGACAGTCTTACTCTGTAAACCTTTGGGCAGCTCCATCATCCTGAGGACATCTTCTGTCACGTCTGAAGATCTCAGTCCTTTCAAACGCTTTTCCCAGAACAGCTGCTCAGACGACACGGAAACAAGAAAAACTCTCAGAATGTGTGAAGCAGTGAGTTTCTGTCAGTATTTACTCAACATCTTCTTCAAAAGCTGTCTGATGTTAAACCGGTGAAAAGAAACTTCACATGTTTCCCAAAAAGTACCACAAAACAATCATCATCACCACAGCTCATTTCAAACTACACCTTAAATGACGTCTGAACATTGAAGTTGACTGAAACTTCCAGACTTTAGGGCAAAATTATAAATCCTATCTGATTTACATGACGCTCTGGAAAAATACAACAGAGGAAAGTAAGTCAGACTGGACTGAGTAAATAAAATCTGAATGTTTATTTTTGGTTAAACTGTATCCTTAAGGGTTTCATGAGGGTGTAATTAATTTCTGAAGATATAAACCATTTTAAAAGGTCAAATTCTTCTATAGGTTAAACCTCAGGTCCAGACATCTCCAGCTGTGTGTTCCAGTCCATTCAGCCCTAAGTGCTGATCTCATATCATCACATCAGCGTTACAAACATCTCCCAGCGACTGAAGCAGTCGTGTAGAAGAATCTGAGCATGCAGCTGTTAAGACACTGACTGCTGGTGAACGCAGTCCAGCACAGACCCACGGGAGACATTTACAGAGTGAAAACCTCACAGCAACAGACGCTCATAAACAGCAGAGGATTTATTGAACTGAGGAATTAAATTAAGCTTCTCCACGACCGTCATGGGGCTGTACAACGAAAGCCAACCTCTGCTTCCAAAGACAGAGTACAGAACACAATCTCTCTGAGCCAAAATCAACACAATATCAGAGTTTAACACCAGATCTGTGGTTCACAACAGGTTAAAGCCAGAGGGTTTAAAGCAGGAATTTGAAAGAACAAGCAAAGTACAAATTGAGCAAGTAAATAACAGATCAGTGTTATTTTCAGCACAATTTCCTCATCTTTCCCCAATTCACAGCAGTACGTTTATAATAATGATTTACAATCTGAACTGTGGGGTCTGATTTCGTGTGAAACATTAGTTTGACTGATTATGTGACAGTGGCGGAGAGTTTGTCACACTACTGTGGCATTGAGTCTTTTATTTTATTTACTGTGTTAAAAGACCAGGAGGCATTTGAAGGCTGATATTTGATGAAATATATTTGCTCTGATGTATAAGAGTTGAGATCACACAGCTGATTTGGGATCAGCAGTACAGCAGCTCTAGTGTTAAACAGATGAGGTCAGCTGACCTGAGACTCTCTGGTAATTACACACAGGATTTACCACAGCAACACGACATGCGTTACACTCGCATGCAAACGACACGCTCTTCCTAACCAACTCTCTCGCTTCAATCAAACTCATGCACAGTGTCTCTCGCCCTCTGATTACTGCTGTGTGTGTGTGTGTGTGTGTCAGCATCAGGATTCAGAGTGTGTAGCTGTTTACAGACATGCAGGTCTGAAGAATCACATCTAATGACCTGAGAGACGCACCAGCGCATCATTATGAGCGAGACTGATTCTATTTCTGTGTGAAACACACGGTGAGAGAGACAGAGAAACACAGAGGTAGACAGACAAAGAGACTGAAAGAAGAGATGGAGAGAGGCAGACAGTATTTCAAACTCCTACAAAGAAACATCCAAAAATTGTGCATGTTTTCAATTGGTTACAGCATCACAATTTTTAATGTTATCTTCTAATTGTCTTTATGCAGCATCTGTAACTGTAATGAACTCAGAGCTCACATTTACTCTTACATTGTGTTACACCAGCAGCCCTACGACACAAAACATACAAAACAAACTCCACACAACAGCACATCTGATCTGCCTAACACACTCTGTTCTTCTGCTGTGTAATGAACAGTAAGACATAACTGCTGCGCCCTCTGGTGGTGTGAATATAAAACACATTCATATAAACGTTTGTATTTTTACACAAATGTAAATACAAATATACATATTTTGATTTTCAGTCCCTCCACGGTTAACAATTTTATCCCTTAAAAATCATTATTGATTTTATAAATGTAATAAAGTGATGGGTTGGAGTCAGAGCAGACACACGCTGAGCTGATCTGAGGTCAGTGCTCACCTGTCGGGGCTGTTCTGTGGCTCTCTGAAGATCCGATTTAACTTTGTTGGTTGGATGGTTCACGACTTTGGTGACCGGCTGTTTAAAGATGGAGGCAGTTTGTCTGATGGGCAGTGCTGTGTTGAGATCAGGTTTTCCCTGTGAACACAGAGACAGAACATAAACAGTACATATTAAAACCAACATTTCAAATGGAGGAACCCTCTGTACATTCAGGGTCCAATTTCACACCAAAACTTCATCACACGAGCCAAACAGCCAACAAGCACTTTCATGGGTGATGTCTTGTGCAAACAGAAGAGCCAATCAAAAGCCTCCAACAGGACCAAAATCATGTAACTCCTCCCACCCGCATTCTTTTAAACACACAGCGGCCAATGGCTCTGAACCCAGAGCAACTACAAAAGCCAACAATCTCGCCTGGACATCTGCGAGAGCGTTCAGATCTTCTCCAGAACAAAGAGCCAAGAACATAAGAACATTAAGACCTTTCAGAATAACTCCACTGGCCACAGCTCACAAACTGATGGATTAGAGAAAGTCTGACAGGGGAACGAGGGTTTTAGAAGAACACAAATACAACCAGGTCACATCCTTAAAGGGATAGTTCATCCAAAAATGAACCTTCTTCTGAGGAACACAAACTGTTGGCAGCCAAACAACAGTGACACCCATTGCCTTTTACTGTATGGACATAAACCACTGAGAAGTTTTTAAAAATATATTTTTTTTGTGTTCCACAGAAGAAAAAAGTCACAGCTGTAAATCAGACTGATGTAAGCAGACAGTTATAAACTCATCCCTTATGCTCAATAGCGGATGTTTGTTTACTTTAACCTAAAAAATTTTATTTAGGTCACACTGACCCGACAGCCTAAACTTCAAATCATTATTATAAACACACAGTTGTGAATCAGGGTATGATAAGAAGAGAGAGTGTTGTCATGTACTTGCTTAGTATCTCTTTCTTTGTTTAGTTTTAACTCAAAAAACGTTACGAACTGCAGCTTTAATAATCTCCAGCGAGGCCCTTGTGTGACACCAACAGATGAGGGCTGAGCTCCAACCAATCAGAGCTCACAGGGTGCCGTCACTCCTGCAGCCCAGAGACGTGTGGGACAGAAGTGGGTCACAGGGCGAGGCGCAGGGCAGGTCACCGAAAACACGGTCGACACGCCTCTGTAATGCTCATAGTGGCGGCCACAGACCTGTTCCAGAAAAGCTAAAGAACACAGCCAACACTAGTGCAAACTTCATTAGCAAATTTAAATGAAGACCTGAGTGAATGACTCAGGTCTCAATTTGTGCTTTAACATGTCAGACGGAAACTGTTCAATGTAACAGATGAATGAGCGACTCAAAACACACAAACACTGAGGTGGTATCAGCATCCGGAGTAACCCAGGTCGTGCAACTACACAGACATCAGACGGCTCAGCAGTGACAGCATCAGACAGCTAATCCCACAACATGAGCATCAGAGCCACTTCCTGTGCAAGATCAGACTCTCAGTTACTGAACCAACAGCTTCTGAAAACTCATCAATAAACAAACCAAATCAATTTAGTGCCTCGTTCAGTCGTCTGGAGGAAACAACCTGGTAAATGAAAAGGATGTTGACTGCAGAGGTTTACATGCATGTAAACATGTAAATGTAGTAAGTGAATATGTAAATGTTTGTTTAGAAAACATTGTTAGAAAACATCAAAACCGTTTGTGGAGATCTAAATTAGCTTTTACTAAAATGAAGCACACAGGAAGTTGAGACGGTGAGGTGTGAAGTACCTTCGACAGGCTAAAGTTGTCGCTGCGCATCCTCTGTTTGTTCTTCTGCATTTTGCTGGGCATCATTTTGCCCGTGCGAAAGTCGAAACATCCTAGATCGACTGTGTTGCCGAGGTAACGGGCTAACTGGGGCTTGCTCCTGAACTTCTTTCCTGTGGGACTGAAAGAGAACGAGATTTAAAAACAAGCATCCGGACACAATTTCACCTGTAACTGTTGACTCTCTGTCACCACCTCTGTTTGAAACATAAACTGCAGGTTATTTGTGGACTAAAGTGGATAACAACTTTCAACTCTAAACAGCTGCTGTAAGAACAAGATACAAGAGATCTTTCTGTTTACGGATAGACACCTCATGCAGAATCAGACCTGACAGCTCAGATTATAAATCATTATTATAAACATACGTTTGTGAACCTGGTAAGGAGTCTGTTTTGAACACTGGTGTAGTTTATACAGGTACTATATTTGAATTGTAAAACTGTCAAATATAAAATCATCACTCAAATATTTCTGCGCAGAATTTTAAAAGCTAGAAATAAATCCTGGGCAAAGCAGAAGCTGTACAGGTTAGTACAAAACATGCTGAACTCCTTCCTCCGTGATCAGAGAAACAGCTGAAGAACAATCTAGTGCAGCGCTGGAGATCAGACACTAGAGAAACAAACATCACATCCTCTGCTCTTCAGGAAGATCTGATGCCATCTTCTCAATTCTTGAGACTAAAGTGCTAAACCACACAGAACAACAGTCATCCACAGAAACACTGACAGCGCCAGATTATAGTTCTGCAAAACCACCGGTACCAGACCCACAACACCTTCATTTCCAGGCAACAGAGACGTGAGGCCTGAGAGACATTTGAGCAGCGTTGGATCTTCAGAACAAACCAGCACAGAGCTGCAGCACCCAGAGCTGAAGGGATTTACGGATGTTGTTACGCTCTACAAACGTTTTCAACATTGGATTTTTCACATAAAAGCTGTAACAAAATCCACAATTAAAAATGACATTTTTGGAACATTTACCAATGACATAAAACACGAAAAAACATACAATTAACATCACTGCAAAAATGTTTTTGATCATTTTTCATAAGCGCTAGCCGACGTTTTGAAAATGTTCCATGTTAGCAGTGTTAAAATATTGGTAGAGCAAGCAAGTTCTTGTTGCGCTTTGCAAATGCATGTAATGCAAATGTGTTAGCAGATCAGACGGGTATCACTGCAACGTTCTCATTGTTACTGCGAGCGTTTCCCTGCATGTGTCGCTCACAGTGGCTGCACACACACAATCAGCTGAGTCTGCACATGCCTGCCTGAAATTCACCATCGCAACCCTCCCTCATGGCTACATGCCAAGATACATTTCCGTTGAACGCTTAAATGATCTCATGTTACGCAGCTCACCCCTACATGACAACGTTAGTGTAAATCTGTAACATTCGTAATTCAACGCATCTCATGCACCCTCACGTGCATTATAGCTCGACATGCAAATCTACAGTAACGCTTACGTTTAGCTCATCTTACTGTAACCATGAACCACAGCACAGGTGGCACAACAGAGGGCAGAGAGTTGAGCTGCGTAAGCGCAACGGCCTCGTGCATCACAGAACACGAGTAACACGCTGCCAGTGGAGATTGAGATCATCTCCATGCTGCTGTACTCGCAGTAAATGCACACATGCAGTAAACACAGCGGCTGATGGATATCAATGTGGATGTTAATGAGAAACAGATGAGCCACAGAGCAGATTACACACAACTGCAACACTTCCACTCATCTCACACTCATGCTGAACTTGCAGCAGACATGCGCCGTGCTGCACAATGCGACATAAATCAATGTAAGCACTGGAGGCGCTACATTAAAAGAGTACATCAAACGTAACGATAACGTTTAAAAAATGAAAACACAAAAGCTGGCTGTGTGACATTTAAAAAACTAAATAAAATAGAGCAAATCAAGTGCAGGGTTGCAGAAGTGACTGCTGAGGCGCAGCAGCGACCGCAGCAGAACTGCAGCTAGCGCATGTTCACTGTTACATCTGACGAAAAATGACACTGCATAGATAAACCGCCCTGTGCCACAGAAACTACATGAGTCAAAACTGAGTGAGAACACACACAGACGGAGAACACACACACATGCAGACGGAGAACACACACACGCAGACGGAGAACACACACACACGCACAGACATAGAACAAACACGCGCAGACAGAGAACACACACATGCAGATGGAGAACACACACACACGCACAGACATAGAACAAACACGCGCAGACAGAGAACACACACATGCAGATGGAGAACACACACGCACAGACATAGAACAAACACACGCAGACTTAGAACACACACACGCAGACTTAGAACACACACACGCACACAGAGAACACACACAGCCAGAGAACACACACACACACAGACAGAGAACACACACACACACAGACAGAGAACACACACACATAGAACACACACACACAGACGTAGAACACACACACACAAAGAATACACACATTGTCTGTAAAGAAGAACTAAGAGAAAAACAGAACGGACCGTAGCAGCAGCTGACTGAGAAACAATCTCACCAGTGGGTTTCACCAACATACTGATCACGGTTCTAAATGACTCACCAATGCCATCCAAAACTAGTTCACTTAACCAGTTAACAAATCACAGAGACACCATTTCTGCTTTGCAATGTTTTTTAATTTCACCAGCACTTCAACTCATAACCAATCCTGACTATATATAACTCATCAACATAATTCCTCTCTGAATATGTGGATGTCACCATGACATTGATATGGAGTCTTTATACTTAACACACACACACACACATATCTTACTGCACACAATCAAAGATCATAAAATAAACAACATGCTGCAGTTGTATTGCTATGAATGGGGGAAACTGCAGCGCTTAACATGGCCGCTCTAGCAAAGGAAGCCCCACTCACTGGCAGAAACAGCCAACCACTAAACACCATTGATTCTCTAGGGGAGGGGCTTGTTTTAAATCATTAAATTTGATGTCAGATTTAATAGCTGGTTGGAGAGGTTTCACAAAAATGACCACTTCCTTTAAGGGACTCAAGATACGTTTGTCGTTTTAATGATAAAAGCAGCGCGTGTGGGTGATGTTGAGACATTAACTGTGTTCCCATCACATCCACTGAAAATAAAGACATTTAGGAACCTTTAATGCAAACAAACAACCATCACCGGTATGTTTTGTAACCATAACCAGAACGTATTTGGATTTATTAGGAATAACTCAGTATAACTAGCTGTTTTACAAGCACAAGGAAGTGACACTAACAGGAAATTGTGTCTTGGCCTGTGGCCTATTTGCTCTTGAGTGAGAAAAACTGATCTATGTGGAGACACACAAACAGCCGTGTGGAGAAACAGGTCGACCGGGGTGTGAACACTAGTGTGGATAAAAGCACTAATCCCTCAGCAGTCTGGAACACTCAAACCTTCACGCGCTGTAGGAGAACATAAACCATCCATAACCATCTGATGATATGAGACCTTCTGACTCCAGATTAAAACCTCACGTAAAAAATTCAAGTTATAACACAACTCCTATGGGCTACTGAACTGATACCTTGACTTGATTCTCACCTAGCCAGTTCTTGGAGAACGTTTCCAGAACATTGGCTCAAAGTTTTCTGAAAATGATCAAAAACGTTCATGCAGTTCAAAACATTCTGAAATATTAAAGCAGCAATAACGTTAATACAATGTCTACAAAACTGGATGCCTTCAACCGCCTTCAAACGTTCATTTTTTACATTTATAAATGTTCTTATAGAAACATTAGGGAAATGTTCCTACAACCTATTATTGTTAACTGGGTAACAGATTTATCAAATGCACCAGAACCCCCACAGTTCTCCACTCCGTATGGTGTTATATTGTACACATGCAAACACTAAACATGTACAAATGCTGCTGATTTAATAGCACAGCATAAAATCTGGATCCTCATTCTTCAGAATCCAAACAGGCCGTTCTGACGAAGAACTTCATCTGGGTTTGATGACTCACTGAAAACAAGCGCTCCTCGAGTCCAGACAGGAAGTGATGATTCTCTAACACGTCGATGCTTCCAGTAAAGTCAGATGTGCGAGTCGCCCTGTGTGTCTCAACTGCAAAACTTTAATTGAGACGCGCAAACTGTGAAGATGACAGAGCACAGAGCACAACAGCCCACAACTGTCATCTCACTCGACTGACCTGCTGCTGCTCTGATAACACGACTAGAAAAACACTTGTGTGAGGAACAGGACATTTTGTTTCTAACGTCCACACGCCAGTACAAACACTCTCCTCTGCCGACGGTAATAAAACACACGTGTAGAAACGGCATCAGAAGAAGCTGGAGTTTGATTCCATGTTTGCATTATTAACACAGGTGATGAGTCACAACACTATGCGCTTCATTTGCATTGACTGTAGATCCGTCTGTACACGCTTCACTGCATATGAATTTTAACTCATGTTTTGATGTTAAGAAACGCCTGCAAGGCCAAAACATCAATATATCAAAGCCGGTTTATCGTTGAACTGTGTCAGCTGCTGGTTTTTAACTGGCAGATGTTGAGAACAGTAAAAGAGACAAGAACATTTCTCTAACATTTTCATTCAGTACCGTATACGCTAAACATGTTATTGTGAATGTTATAGGAACTTTGTGTTAATGCTATTGCTTCATTAACAACATTATGCAAACATTGTTTTAATTCTGTAACTTAAAACGTTCCACTACCAAATTAGGAATAACGTTTTTATTCTAATGCGTTTAAAACGTTTGCCAATGTCATACGACATGGAAAAACATTATACTAATGTTACCGCAAGAGTTTCCAGAGAACGTTCCCTGTCAGCTGGGAGCAAGCAGCCATTTTAGCATCTAACAGAACATTTAGGCATTTATATCTAGCAGATGCTTTTAACCAAAATCAAGGACAACTAAAGCGATTCAATCCACAGAAGCAACAACATGAGAAATGTAGAAAGACGCTGGACACTGAGATCTAAACACAGGCCCAAAAACTGACGCTGGAAATGAGTTTATTATTGAAACGCAGCTGAAACCACAGCATGTGTCCATGAGAGAGAACGAGAGAGCGGGAGAAAAAGACTGATATACAATCAGATGAAGATCAGTTTACAGGTCTCTTCAGCCATCATGGCACCTTATATAAAAACACACACACACACGCTCTCCCCTCCCCCACAGCACAGCAACACGCTTACCCAGCGCAACACACACGCATGACACACTAACCACCCAAAATCACACGAGTCCCACACACCAGACACACCAGAGGACTGACCAGAACACTAACCAGTTAGTGGAGAGAGAGAAGAAGAAGGGTGTAGTGTGTAGCGCATAGTATGTGGTTGAAATATTTGCAGAAAATGACACCATATTCCTGCTGCGAGCTAACAGACAGGGAACGTTTTCAGAAAGTTTTCTCAATGTTATCAAAAACATTCAGTTATGTTAGCAAAACCTTTATTAACTTTATATATATTATACACATCAACGACGTTATTCGTAAGTTGTTACTGGAACCGTTTATAAGCATAAAAGAATTTAAAAAGTTCTTATAATCAAGACAACGTTACAACGTCTAAAAAACTGGATGTTGTGAACGTCCCTGGAACGTTCACTCAAAGAAACATTAACGTTTTCTGTAACCTAATAGAACTGTTAGAGAGACCTAAACTGTTAGCTGAAGAGAGAGAGAGAGACCAAAAATACACAAAGGGTGTGTGTGTTACCGTAAAGATCTTACTCAGTCAAATCATGAGTGCTCAAAGCATTTCCCACACACACACATTCACACACACACACGTACAAACACACACACA
>JBAJNP010005272.1:14737-29704 GCA_036877545.1 Yasuhikotakia modesta
GTACAAACACACACACACGTACAAACACACACACACGTACACACACACACACACACACACACACGTACACACACACATCTGAGTAATTATGAGAGATTTCACTGGGGGTTTGTAAATGTCGTCTGTTATTAATGAAGTGAAACCTTTCAGTTTCCTCTGAGCAACATCAGTTTCGCTGTGAAGTCCTCACTGCAGATTAATCTGTCCTAGAGCCGCCCACAGGATAAACCAGCTGATGGACACATGAAGTGACCAATCACAGCTTGTTTTTCAAAGACAGTTTGTTCTTCTGTGAAATAGCTGCCCAAAAATGATCATTTATTTATACAAATTAATCAACTTAATGTACTAATGGAACGTCGGTCTTCACAGACAACTCCACCAAGACATGAATAAACGCAGAAAACATTTGTAGCCACAGAAATCGTTTCCTAGTCCAAAAATAAGTGCATATGTCACAAAACTTGCTTTCAAGGGCCATAAATAAAAGATTTAAGGGAACCTACGGGTCAAATTTGGGCAAAGACAGTAGTCGTGTCTTCACATTAGCGCTTATATTATGAACACAAATGTTTCCAAGCAGACATGAACCAAAACCTATCAAACAGTCTGGAAACAACCTAAGACACGTCTAACACTAAAAGCTGCTCCAAATCCAACAAAACCAAGCAGAGACATTAAAATATCAGCTAAATATCCGCCATAAACAGGAAATAAAGTCCTAAACTGCCTGGAGTTTCATATCGATGCACATATCCAGAGATCTGAGCAAATATAATTCATTTCATCATCATTTCACTTATTCAGCACAACATTTTACCTTAAAGGCCAAAACGTGGGTGAATAATAAACACAGTTATGGGCCTCTGATATCCACAAATTATGCAATATCTCATCACAGTGTTTCTCTGATGACTGACAGAAGATTCAGCATCTTCCTGTGTCTCTTTAACATCTACTGACTGAATTATTCAGTGAGTCGAGTCAGTGCTGTCAGTCCTGTCTGTCACATAACATCCTTACACCCTGAAACCAGTCAATGGATTCGTATCAAGTGAATGTCTGCGTTTCACTTTCACAATCGGTCTCACTCTGTATTTGGTGTGTATTGTGTACATATGTCCCACAAACGACCACGTTTTAGCCAGGCTTTCACCATGACATCTGTAGTATAATGGTAATTCATTCTTCAGCCAAACTTCTAGCAGGAGGAAACTTTGTTTACTTTCGCGTTTCATAAGTAAACAGCCAGTAACTAACAGAGCAGACGGAGGGAAACTCATCACTCACAACTGTGATGCATGTTATCACACGGTACGAATGTTATAACGCGTATTACCTGTAGTAATACACATCACTTTTTCCAGCGCTCAGCCCAGACTTCCGGATCACTTCTTCCTTCTTCCAGCCGGGCGGCAGCGCCGGACAGTCCGTCCGCTTTCGCTCCATGATCACGGATCGATCGGAAGTGAAAATGTCCGCGATCTGTGTCGCTCGCTGGCGGGTTAACGAGCCGCTGGAAACGGGCTTCGCCGGACGGTTGAAGGCGTGAAACTCTCGCCGGACGCGCGTTCCGCTCCGTGACGCCGTTCAGCGCGGATCCGTTGACGCGCCGATCATAACCTGCGCGCGATGCGTGTAACGCGCCCGTGACGCGTGAAATTTCAGCACTTCCCACACGAGTGACCCAGCGCCCCGGCAACCGCACGCCCCGCCCCCTCTGCCGCTGCTAGCCACGCCCCTACTGTACCGCCGCCTTACTGACGGTGAGAGTCAGCAACACAACACACACTTACTGACACACACACTTACTGACACACACACTAACTGACACACACTTACTGACACACACACTTACTGACACACACACTTACTGACACACACTTACTGACACACACACTTACTGACACACACACTAACTGACACACACACTTACACACACACTAACTGACACACACACTTACACACACACTTACTGACACACACTTACTGACACACACACTAACTGACACACACTTACTGACACACACACTAACTGACACACACACTTACTGACGGTGAGAGTCAGCAACACAACACACACTTACTGACACACACTTACTGACACACACACTTACTGACACACACTTACTGACACACACACTTACTGACACACACACTTACTGACGCACACACTAACTGACGCACACACTTACTGACGCACACACTTACTGATACACACACTTACTGACACACACACTAACTGACACTTAGACACTCCTGGCTTTATTTAAGGCTGCAGAACTTTTGTTATTGGTTATTGAATAAATACATGACAGATCAGTGTTCAACACAATCTCCTTAAGTCTTATAATGATGATGTATAATTTGAGCTGTGGGTTACAATTAAGACACATAAAATACATAACCTGCAACCTACAGTTTTAAACAGACATGACGGGTCTGGTTAGTTTTTACCCTTGTGCTGTGATTGTAAATACTTGTCTCTGTTTAGTCACTGTTGTGCCACACATCACATCTGCCAGAGGAGTTTGTACGGCTGTTGTTGACTCGTGAATGTTTGACTCATGCTGACAAAACCAGAGAACAAACTTTGATTTGACACGAATCAGGGACGTTTACTTTCCCCAATACAGTCATAACAGTATTTGCAGTGCAGATATTTTGACACATGACAACTGGCCATATGCTTCACTTGTAGGCATTAATCTCTCTTGTAGTGTTTATTTTATTGTGCTGTATGTATTATCTTTTGTATCACATCCTAGATGAATGCATGTCCTCTTCATGTGTGTTTATACAAAGACAGCAGGACTCAACCACACAATACAACACTGACACAATCCTGGATCCTCAAACAAGTTTAAACGCACAAAATATCGCCATATCCGCCACATCAGCGAGCAATTTAAACTTTTCTGCTTTCAAGGAAGCTCAAAACATATATGAAAAGAGAATATAAATCATTCTGGGAGATGTTGCACGGTGCCATCGTGTGACTTTTCACCCTTTCAACATTACATGCCTTAAAAAAATAAAGATTTCGCTTTAAATGATGTTGTTTTTAACGCTCAAAAACAACATCCGGGACACGAAGCCCCGCGTTTCTCATGAGTTTCCGCTCTACTGCTTCTTCTATTTCTACTGCGGTAACGCGATTGGTCGGACGGGTCTGACGTCAGTAGGCGGGACTTCCGGGCGAGTGTTGACGCAATCAGCTGTAAGTTGCGACGTGGGGCAGCTGCGTGTATTCGCTCCCTCGCTCGCAGGCGTTTGATGAAGCTTGTAAGGTAATATTTTGTCTTTATCTTTAAAGAGATGTGTGAAACGTGTTCAGTCTGTGAGTTATCCGCGACATTTGCGTCATTTGAAGCCGAGATCAGTGACGTAAGCAGCCGAACAGCTAACAACAACATTGATGCAGTGCCAGTTCCTCGAACTCGTCTGTGTATAACGCACGTTTACTTTAGGTTGTATGTTTATTGTGTTAATTATAATGGAAACTAAACTGTACAAGATAGATTGTCAACAAACTGGTAAATAACATTTGGTTTATACTGCATCCCCTTAACATAAATACAGTAATTATACATAATAGTGCGTATATGTTGTGTTGTATGAATTCTGCATGTAATACGTGTATTATTTCAGGTTTTGTAGACACTAGAGCTCATTGGGTTGAAGGCACAGGATGGCCAGCGCAGTGGCCAGTGACGACTCCTCCGCTGCAGCTAATGGACAGACGGCAGCAGAAAATGGGATCAGTCAGGACAGCACGTTTGAGTGCAACATCTGCCTGGATACGTCCAAAGACGCCGTCATCAGTCTGTGCGGTCATCTGTTCTGGTGAGACCCTGCTGATGTGCCGCATCAGAACCCGTTTCTTAGCTTTACACGACGTTTAACTGTCTGTTCTTTATTTCTCTTCTCCCCTGCCTGGATCTGTGACATCACTTCCTAGCTGGCCGTGTTTGCATCAAGTAAGTTCTGACTGCATTGTTTTGTGACTGTATTTGTCGCACTTTTTGTTTAGAGTAACACACTTTTGTGTGAGTGTAATGTAATGTTGTGTGTGTGTGTGTGCAGTGGTTAGAAACCAGGCCAAACAGACAGGTGTGTCCGGTGTGCAAAGCTGGAATCAGTCGGGATAAGGTGATCCCTTTGTACGGAAGGGGCAGCACAGGTCAACAAGACCCCAGGTACATTTCAGCCGGACCACTAGTAACATACGGTCACTTAGTAATAACATCAGTGGACAGAACTGTACAGTGTTTGTTAAATAATATTTATTTGTTACACCCAAAAAATCACATCTTTAGATGTAGTCAAAGCTGCGATATGTAAAGCTGAGATTAAAAAATGTTTTTCGTAGTTAATGAGCAATTTTCTGACTGTGTTCAACACAATGTATTCATCTTAAACCAGGAGGCAATGGTAAACTTATGATAATAATTGACCATTTGAGCTGCTGGGTCTGATTCCAATGAAATGTGAGTTTGTTGTAACTGTAACTGCAGGTTTATGTTACAGACAGAGATGGTGACAGAGGCAGATGTTCTGGAGTGCAGCTTAAATGTTCTGATCTTTGTGGTTTCAGAGAACGAACTCCTCCGAGACCTCAAGGACAGAGACCAGAACCGGAGAATCGTGGTGTGAGTATCTTTTCTCCCCTTGTGTTGAGAAATACTTTCATCATTCTTCAAAAAACAAAAATGGTTTTTACGTGATGAGACAAGACTTTATATTTATTTCAGTAAGGACTGTAAGTGGTCATTTGCAATGAACTCAGTGTCATTGCACAAGGCGTTTGTGATGAAACTATTACATGGCTAAAGCTAGCTGCTGTAGTGTCAACTGCAGGCAATTCATTAGTCAAACGACCCACCCAGCGGGACTTGTTATGGTTTGTGTCAAGAGACCGATGCTAGTCAGATGTCGAGGTGGTTCCTCTGAGGTGATGACAACATCTGACGTTTATCTTGCATCACACTTTGTTCTTTCTGTTCTAAAGGTCCTGTGAAATAATTTATTAATGATTCATTGTAATGCAGAGAAATATAGTTGTGATTATATGGGCTGTATACAGTCATACAGGTTTAAACATTTATACATTTTGTCCAAAGTGACCTACAGTGCATTCCAGCTACAGTATACATTTACTGTTAGTAGCCTCCTGCTAACAGAACCCACACCAATCTCTTCCAGTTGAGCTACAGGAACATAAATTCTCATTCACTCTCAAAGGTTTTGAGGTGAACTATCAGTTTTTTGGGGTTTAAATATTCAGAAACCCTTTCTGTGGCATAAGCAGTACATGCTGTAATCTCTTACTGGAGGTTAAAGTGCAACATTTTTTCAGGGATTTCAGGGATTTGGGTTTGGAGACGGAGGTTTCCAGATGTCTTTCGGTATTGGAGCTTTTCCTTTTGGGATTTTTGCAACAGCGTTCAACATCAATGATGGAAGACCCCCACCAGGTACTTATAAAAACACATGTGTGTGTGTGTATATACATTTCAGCTCTACTCAGTTAAAACACTATTACACCATTTTAAACCGTGAAATCACATAACTATCTGAGCAAAATCATCTCAGCTATATCTGAAATGTTTATCCGGCCCCAGTGAGAACATTTGTGTTTTAAATCCAGTCTGTGATTTGATGACATCATACAGGACTGGCGTTCAGTCTGGTGTTATAAAGCTGTGATGGTTTTAAAACCTGCTTCCTCTGTGTCTGTATGTCCACAGCCGCTCCAGGGACTCCTCAGCACACGGATGAGCACTTCCTGTCCCGCCTCTTCCTGTTTGTGGCGCTGTTGATCATGTTTTGGCTGCTCATCGCTTAAACAGTTATTAACTTAAGTTCCTGGACACTATATTTGTTTAATTCAGAGGAAAAACATACTTTAAATCTGAGATCACATTAATCACATCGGTTCTGTTTCCTGCAGTGATTGTCTTCAGCTGATGATTTTAATGGAAATGTTGCCCATTGGGGTCTTTTTCTGTGAAAGAGATGTGATGCTGGCGCTGTGATTGCATGTCTGTCATACTGTGAAATGTGATTGTTCTTCTTATGTTCAGTTTTTCTCCTGATGAGATTTTAAATAAACACCAGAATGTTATTTCTCTTAAGATGAAATTGATGTTTGGATTATTTTACAACTGTTGTTGTAAATTCGTGTTGCTCACTTTAATTAAACTTGTCTTTACTGATAAAAAACAGAAAACCCTTTAGAAATGTATTAATATTGTTCCTGCATCATGCATCAGACACGACCTGCTCTGCTTACACCACACAGAGTAAATAATGAATGTGATTTACAGACAGACGCCACAGCGGGTTAAATCCCTCCTCGCGTCTGTTTCTGCGTGCGACGCCTCGCGTCTCTCGGCGGAGTCGCGCGTTTCTGACGCGACCCAGCCGTTCCGGAAGCACGAGCCGACCGACGCGTCTCAACAAACTCAATGGCAGAGACGGAGAAGCTGGTTTACTCGTACCCGGTGCTTTATAACCTGTCGTGGCGCGATGGTCGCAGGTCCGAGCGGAGGGCGAGCGCGTGGAGGGAGGTCGCCGCGTCCGTCGGTCTCTCCGGTCAGTGCGTCAACATCACGCGCGGGTGGTTTAGAGGAGAAGCGTTTAAAAGCGTTTAAAGCGTTTAATATGAAGCCCTTCATGCTTTTCAGGCAGATGCAGTTAATATTACTGTGCAGCTAGACGCGTGGGAAACACGTCGCGCTCGGTCATGTTTGTTTTTATGCATTAATGATAATAATAATATGACGCACATGTTCGGCCCATGCAGGTCTGTTGTTGTGTAAGAGGGTTTAAAGGCTTTTTCTTTCAGGCACAAAAGCTTTTAAAACTGTGACTGTGTTTGTATAAAAACTTGGTTGCTGCACTTTTACTGTAATAAAACCATTGTTCATTTTGGCAAGGGTACAGCCTTGTAGCGTATTAACGTTATTAATATGTTTGCATTATTATTGTAAAATGGTTATTTTCCTCTTCGTCTGCAGTAGTGGAATGCAAACTGAGAAAGGAAGATCTTACCAGAAAGAGGAAGCGTCACAGTAAAGCTGAGGATCTGAAGATCTCCATCCAATCAAACGCAGCTCCCACAACATCAGCACCAGCCGCAAACATCAGTGGACAGATGGAGGAACTGGAGACCATGAAGACCAGTGAGAAAGCAGCTCTGGGCAGAACTATAGATGAAGATGAGTTGTTCCTCCTGAGTTACGTTCCTGCCCTGAAGAGACTGACACCACAGAAGAGAGCTGCAGTGAAGATTAAAATCCAGCAGATCATGTTTGACGCCGAGTTTAAAGACGAATGAGCAGCAGCGTTTGTGATGAAGCGACTGTTTTATGTAGGAGAATCTCTGTCTCACTTCCAGAGAAAAACTGAAGAATTTATGGTTCCAGTATTTTACTAAGTATTGAATGTCCTACAAATGTTTTCTGCATGTTTTATAATGAAGATTCTTTAGGCCGTATATGATGAATGAACACATGAATGGACCAAGTGTAGCCGGATGGGAACGAGTTTTGTTTGTTTTGCTCTCAGGATGTTTCTCATTGATGTAAAGAGACTCATTAGCTCAGTATAAAAACCCAAAACGAGTAAAACCATCAGTTGTCTGAGCAATGGCCTCATGTTTCACTCATCATCTTCATCCTTCCCTCTAAACACTCAAAACCTCAACCACACATCAAACTGTTCTGCATTTATCCATTGGGAAATACATGAATGCACTAAATATTATATTTAGAAAAATCTAACGATTTCATTCATTGTGAAAAGTCTCAAACTATTTATCATTGTCTAATATAAACCTTTCATAAAGTTTTGAACTCTTGTTCTTCTCAGCACTTACAAGTAACTACTTGTAAGTCACTTGTAACTCCTGGACGAGATTAAACGCATCGCTCCAGCGTTTACAGCGTCGAGTTTGACTGACGCTTGACGTTTCTATTCATGACGCGACGCTCCGCTTCGTCCCCCCCACGCTGATCTCTCATTGGTCCAAACAGCCGCCATGACGTTCCGCTTCTGCTGAAAAGACGCGCGTCGCGCACTTCTGACGCGTCTGGGCTATTCCGGCATTCCGTTCCGTTCGACGCGTCGAAGCAATAACTCATTAAAGTCAATGGCCGTAACGGAGAAATTAATTCAGACCGTGCACGCGTTCCCGGTGCTTTATAACGTGTCGTTTCACGATTATCGCAGCTCTGAGCGGAGGGCGAAAGCGTGGAGGGAGGTCGCCGCGTCCGTCGGTCTCTCCGGTCAGTGCGTCAACAGTGCGCGCGCGTTTGGCCGCACGGCGTTCAGACGGGAAGCGTTTGACTTTATAAACACTTACTTTACAGTTTGATCAACTCGATGCATTAGGTTAAATGTTATCCGCAAGCGACGAGACATAGTAACGCGTTGTGTCCAGCGCGTCATTGCGGAGACAGCGCTGCGATTAATGGACGCGCTCTGGTTTGACGCGTCGCAGGCGTTCTCGTAAAGAAAAGTAAACGTGCGCACCGGCGACCAACACATGAATGTTTATTGATAGGGAAACGTTTAAGAGTTTGTGTTTCTGAAGCATATATACAACTATAAATACATCACACAACACATGCACCTGTTCTTATCTTAGTAATGATAAAATACTTCTGGGAACATTTGAGAGTTTTGGTTTTGTTCATGATGGAATCATTTAAAATGTCAATTTCTTTAAACATGATTTATATTATTATAGTAAGACTACTTTAGATATATTTGTTAACTTGACGCATATCTCTGTATTATGTTACGGTTATGCACTGATGTAAAATCTTCTCACGCAGTGGTGGAGTGTAAAAGAAGATGGAAGACCATAAGAGACAGATACATCAGGGAGAGACGTCTGTGTAAACTGAGGAAGGAAGAGGGGGGCCGTCGGCTGCATTTCTGGGCGCACAGAGAAACCCTCTCATTTCTGGACGCACATATCCGAAAGAGGAAGCGGCACAGGGACGCGGAGCCTCAGGAGGACATGAGTGGAAGTGGGCAGGACTCACCTGAAGAGTCTCTGGATGAGTCCAACGGGGGAGATTCAAAGCCCAACGAACAGAGTTTTGATAAATCAAAGGCTGTTGTTTCAAAATCTGAACAGTCGAAGCGTGGCAATCCAAAAACATCAGATTCAAAGGAATTTCTGCCCAGCATTTCAGAGCCAAAGCCTCTGATGTCTCCTCAGATCAAACCCAATATTAAAGCTCAATTAAACCCCTTGTCTCAGTTGCCCCTCTCTATTGTGACCCAACTCGCCCCCATTAAGCGGGTCCAGCAGATGACCCAGCTGGCCGTCGTCACCAGTCTGCCGTCTGGACTGAAGATGTCACAAGCATCATGTTCTCCTTCCATCCAATCAAACGTTGCTCCCACAACATCAGCACCAGCCGCAAACATCAATGGACAGATGGAGGAACTGGAGACCATGAAGACCAGTGAGAAAGCAGCTCTGGGCAGAACTATAGATGAAGATGAGTTGTTTCTCCTGAGTTACGTTCCTGCCCTGAAGAGACTGACACCACAGAAGAGAGCTGCAGTGAAGATTAAAATCCAGGAGATCATGTTTGAGGCAGAGTTTAAAGATGAGGTTCACGACTGACATTTAGTGAACATTTTTCCTAGTGAACATTTAGTGACATTTCCCTCCAAAGTGAAAAAAATGGTGTAACATATTTTCCTTCACCTTTTGTAAGGATGTTGTTTATAAGAAGTCTTTTCTGTACATATTTGATGCAGCAAATATTATTTTTCATTTACTCAACTTACTGGTTATTAATTTAATGCAGTAAATTGTCTTGGTTCTGTTTAGCTCTTTATTGTGTGGATAAACCTGTTTTGTAAAACAACATTAAATGTCATGGTACAAATTGCAACTTAAAGCATTTGTCAGTTTTTGTATTTTCATGTGAGCTATTAATGTACGAAACTGCAGCTAGTTCTCTTTAAATATGTGTTTTTGCAAGAAGTTTAAAAAGGTTTCTAACTTATTAACCGGCCCCTGCACAAGTTACACCACAGTTTAGTTTATAAATAAAACTAAACACTGTGGTTATAATAGGGGTTTGCTGTAGCAACGATGCACAGTAAAACTGCTGATTATAGTCAGTATTTATAGTGTTTATATTCAATGCAAATACATATTTAGTGCAGAACTGAATGTACAGAAGATGAGTTACCGCTGGTCTGTAGTCACGTGGTGAGCCGAGCGCGTCCTGTTGCGCATGCGCGGACCCGGAGTTTCGTTTGTGTGGAAACATCCGCAAACACACGCGGATCTGTGACAGAAGAGATTATAAAACAACAACATCTGCATCTGTGTGTCCTGCTCACACACCCACAACAAGTAAGATTTGAACTCTTAAGCATTTCAAGATCATGATGTTGATAAACGATCGATGCTAACGAGGCTCGTCCTGAATGAACGACTCGCATTTTCTGCTTTCTGACGAGCGTTTATTGTTAAATATCGATCGGTCCTCCTCAATAATGCTGAGTTTACCCCAGTGTTACCCCTGTGGTGCTGCTAACCTTTAAGAGATTAATGATACGCGTTTAACAGTTTGTATTGAGTTTAAAGCAGGACATGCGATTCTCTCCACAAACATGTTATGCTAGTTACATCTCTCCACATCCTGATAACAGTTACTGAGTGATCCTGATATATATTATATTATATTATTATATTATATTATATATTCATATCTTCAGTGGGAGTCGCAGGTCCAGGAAATGTTCGTTCATTTATTGCATTAGTGTAGATGCAGTGATATGATGTGATTAATGTGATTATAACCTGTCTAACTGTGTGGGTTACTAGAGTATCACAGTTATGCTTTCTGCTTGTGTACATTGACTGTATTCCTCCATACAGGGTGAAATGTCTCGCAGTGCAGCCCTGAAATCAAACCCATGTAAACAGAGGAGCTCTCTGAAAGCCAAAGGGCTCAAAGACATCAGGATAGACGAGGAGGTTAAGATAGCTGTGAATATTTCTCTGGAGAGATTCCAGTACAGTGATGAGAAAGGTTGGAAAACTCCAGCTAAAACACTTCTCACAGCTAACAATCATTTCCATGAAGTAACAAGAACATAAATTATTTTTTGAAAGTTCTAGGAATGTTGGAAATGTCCACCTTTTTAATGTTGTATTAATGTTATCGTTTGGTTATAAGAACGTTACATACGCATTGTTTTGGTGCAGTGTTCCATGGACACCATAAGAATAATTGTTTATATAAATAATTTATAATGTTAAAACGTTCTGATAACATTACTAAAAGAACATTGGATAATTGTTTTATCATTGAAATTATTTGAAGTAGTTTTAATTCTGTCTTTTAGAGCTGGAATTTCCTTCTTCTCTGACTAACTGTGAGAGAGCGTTCATACACCGGCTGGCTCAGTCCCTGGGGTACATTTCCAAAAGCAGAGGGTGAGTAGACGACAGATTTTTATGCAGCTCTGTATGACGAACAAAGAGCTTGTTTCTACTTATGGACTCATGGTTCTTGTAAATTGTGGTTGTAGGAAAGGCTCGAGTCGATACCTCACAGTGAGGAAGAAAGATGGCTCAGAGGGGACGCAGTCCCTCATGACCTGTGGTCTTACTCACAACTCCAAACAAATGGTACGAAACCTGCTGCACCGATTCCCCATCACCAGTAAAGAGCGGAGTGACCTCCAGCCTCACACGGAGAGAACCGTCTGCACGTCTCCAGACACAGGAGGTGAGTCATGAACACTTCCTTAGAACAACCTGCTGGATCTGACACGTTCAACGCATTATCATATCACACATCGCATTATTTTTCAGTCTCATGCAGTGCTACTGTTGGGCCTGTTAAAATTAATGTTTGTTTACATCTGTGTTGGGTCACCATCTGATGTTTAGGGCAGCATCTGAGAGCGTTTGTCATGTGATGTTCTTCTCTTGATCTTCTGTGACTGTTTAATCCTCAGATGTTGGTCTCATTCCTCTAGACAGTAAAAGCAGAACCAGTGGACGTCTGAGTCACGGCATCTCTCAGGTTCCTCAGAAGCGTGGCCCGTCTGAACTGGATGCTTTTCGGAGAGAGCTGCCCGTGTTTGAGCGTCAGGAGGAGATTGTACGGACCATCTCGGAGAACCAGGTTGTTCTGGTTTTGGGTGAGACTGGGTCTGGTAAAACCACACAGGTGAGATGTTCTCCAGTCTTTTGTTTCAGTGATTCCTTCTGGATACAGTAACTAATGCCCATATTATTATTTTGGTTAAAAACTGTTGTCTTAACAAAACTCTGTTATAACCTGCCGTTAACTACACATGGACCTTATGAACCTAATGACTCGTTTGTTAGAAAAAAACACCATCATCAAGTGATCTGTAGACTAGTTATGGATTTGTGTTGTTGTCTCAGATCCCCCAGTTTCTGCTGGATGACTGCAGCAGGAATGGTGTTCCCTGTCGGATCTTCTGCACTCAGCCCAGAAGACTGGCCACCATCGCAGTCGCAGAGCGTGTAGCAGCTGAGCGCGGCGAGAAGATCGGTCAGACCGTCGGTTATCAGATCCGGCTGGAGAGCAGGTGCTGCCGTACAACCAATCATGTGACCTAATGATGGAAATTTCACATCCCAAACAATGTTTTTGACCTAATATTTTTGCTGACCATGACATATTTTGCACAATTGTTGTTTGACAATGAAATAAAGGCTGGTCCTTTAAAACTAACCAACAAACTAATAATTTTTTTTTGCTATTTGCTGGTGTCCAGAGTTTCCCCGAAAACTTTACTAACGTTTTGCACGAGTGGTGTGTTGCTGAGAACCCTGATGGCCGGAGACGACGCTCTAGCTACTGTGACACACATCATTGTGGTGAGTGTCCCTCAGAAAGAGTTTTGGAGATTCACCTTTCATAAGGTCGTGACATGGAGAAATGTGTTTTTGCTCCTGCAGGACGAGGTGCACGAACGTGATGGCCTGACAGATTTCTTACTCACTAAACTGAAGGATGTTCTTCAGAAGATGCCCTCACTAAAACTCATCCTGTCCAGCGCTGCTTTAGATGTCAGTCTGTTCGTCAGATACTTCAAAGCAGCTCCTGTTATTTACAGTAAGAAAGCAAACCGAAATATTGATACTGAAACAGAAATATTTGATGTGTATGATTGAACACTGAGAGAATGTGGCATCCAGCCATGTTTTAAAGCGTGCTGTTATGGGAATACAGCTTACACAAAAGAAGTTACACTTTCTGACTAGCAAATAACTTGTTTACGGTTAATTCACTTGTACTCGCCCCCAAATACTCATATGCTAGTTTCTCAGACCAATCAGTTAATCAACTTTGATGATTCTGTTTGTTATATAAAAGTTCTGACTGATTGTTCTGGTTGTGTTTGAAGTCAAAGGTTGTCCATTTGATGTCAAGCAGCTCTTCTTAGAAGATATCTTGAGGACAACAAGCTACACTAACAAAGACATGATCAAATACAGGAAGGAGGCACAAAAAGGTAAACGAGCTGTAGAGTGATGCTGTGAATTCTCGTGAGTTCTCAAACCCTGACAAGGACTCTGTTTGTGCAGAGGTGAGGCAGCAGACGTCTCTAACCGAGTGGTGTGACGCCCAGCAGACGGTCTCACAGCAAGAGGATCAGAGGGAAACAAGGCCCACCTGTGTCTTGCAGGAGAACGATCTCCTGGATGATGGAGGGGACAGTGTCTTCAGTCAGATGGTATTTCACATCTTCACAGAGGTGTAGACAAACAAGTAGCTCTGTGAACATAAACCACCTGCAAAAACTTCTGGTGTCTGTTTCCAGAACGAGAAGGACGCGGCCACCCTGGAGCCGTGGCTGATGAAGGAAATGGACGCCTGCATCTCCAACATTTTCTTGAAGCAGGATGCAGATGCCTTCATGCAGCTCTTCAATCTCATCCTGAACGAGAACATCAGTGGTACTGAACATGTCTTAGTCTTCTCTTAATCAGAGGTCCATAGACCTGTAGAGTTTAGCTCCCCACATTGACACCTCTAAGGTCTTTAGGACTCCTAGAAACATCCTCTTGCATGTTGGAGGAGGTTGGAGCTAAACTCTTCAGATCTGTGGAGCTTCAGGAACATGGATTGGAAAGATTCATGATTGCTGTGGTATATTTGTTTCTCAGTGGACTACAGACACAGCGAGACCAGCGCTACAGCTCTGATGGTGGCTGCAGGGAGGGGCTTCATCAGCCAGATGGAGCAGCTGTTGAGTATGGGTGCCAATGTCAGCATCAAAGCCTCTAACGGCTGGTGAGGATCAGATTATAGTGCAGAGCAAACACACATTACCAGCGAACTGTCAATCAAACACCTGCTGTCTGACTGTCTTGTGTTGGTCATTAATGTACTCAGGTTGAGTTCCATCAGAAATCTTCTGCAGTTTAGCTTTAAAAAACAGAAATCGTCATGATATTCTTAAAATGATCTCGTTACATCAGTTTGGGAGGCTGCTGTAGCTCCTGTTAGACATTGAGCTGGTGTTTGTATGATCATTAAATCACAGATGTACTGTATTTATACTGTATGTGATTGTTTATTTCAGGACGGCACTCGACTGGGCCAAACACTTCAATCAGCCTGAAGCTGTAGATCTCCTAGAGTCGCACATGTAAGACTCTTAATGTTCCAGGTTGCTGTAGTTGATGCGTTGTGCAAATGCTGTCCGGTACCTCACAACACTCTGTACAGAACCACACCTCCCAGAGAATCTTTAGTATTTAGTGATTGGCTTTTTCTGCTAGTAGGTGAGACTTCCTGCACTAGAGCGGCCATGTTGTCTGTTACACTTTCTCCCATTCATAGTGACAGAAGTGAGGAATCTTGTCAATATAAAGTCTTTGTTGAGAATTGTGGTTGGCAGTGCTGAGGGTGGAGGAATCAGATGGTGTTGACG